>JAIPRL010000359.1:408-139642 GCA_025469235.1 Pemphigus obesinymphae
AAGAAATAGTAGAATATCTGTTTACCCATATATTCGATAAACGATAATCATTTCCAAAAATATTACAATAGGATATTGATGATTGCATTACGAGAAATCTGTAGATTTGGTGTGGAATTATAAATAACGTATTTAATTCATTAATTTTTATTTGATTTAAAAGCAAGACTTGCAAGGGTCTTGCGGTCAAGTCTTGGTCTTAGTATTGGTCTTGCATTATAAGTCTTGGTCTGTGTCTTGGTCATGCATACATTTTTATTTCAGTCTTGCTGTGAATTAGTAAAATCTTAGCTTTGGTCTTGCTAGCTCTAGTATAGTATTGGTCTTGGTCTTGCAAAAAATGCAAGACCAAGACCGAATTTACCCGTCACTATCCGCCACACTGGTTTTCCGTTTAACGTATTAAATAAATATTTATTCTATCAGTACATATTTCGTATACGAACCCGACGACGCGATCACAATATAGTTCATATTATACCTGTATACGTCGACAGGTGGTACGCCTGTACATTTCA
Organism: Pemphigus obesinymphae; assembly: GCA_025469235.1. Lineage (NCBI taxonomy): Eukaryota > Metazoa > Arthropoda > Insecta > Hemiptera > Aphididae > Pemphigus > Pemphigus obesinymphae. The sequence goes on from JAIPRL010000359.1 coordinate 927, forward strand.
TATAATATAAGTATTTTACAATCATTTCTTTTTTTTTTTTTTTTCATCTATTTATACATGTTCTTGTTTAAAAATTTCAACGAATATATATTTTATTGAAAACGGGTACGGCAATTTTAATATATTAATGATGTTTTGCCGATTTTTTCCGTTAAAATCCGGAATAAACACTCAAATGCTTTTATAGAATATATAGTACCTAATCGAAATATTTATACATTTATAATGTATTTTGAACGTAATTCAACCTAATATTAAAAATACATTAGTAAATCGAACATACTGCAATTTATTTCTTCAGACTTATTTCACCTAGTCATTTATATGTTTAGAAACAGTTCGTTAGTCCGTTTCGTTCGAATTGTTAAAATAATTTATTTGAAACTGTAACGGCTCCGAGTTTAATACTATATATGTCATTTTACGGTTAGAAAATTGATATTTGTGTTATCCTAGGTAATACAACACATTCATCAGCACTGAATTAGTCAACGATGTTAATATTTTGTTATTTTTTTTTTTTTCTTAGATTATGAATGATATCAATGAAGTCGTTAGATACAATGATGTGTTTATTTTTGAGTGAATGCTTTATGAGTAAGTAAAATGCTTTAAATGTCGAATTCCAGCAATATCGCCAATTCGGAAATTGACAATTTGACAATTCTTCTAAATGGTTCTAAGAACACAACATATAGCTTACTTGAATTTTTATGTAAATTCGTAAACATTTCAAATCCAAAATTTCTTCTCAGGTTTGACGAAAACAAGTGTTTTTAATTGAAAATTTTAAATGTTATTTGCTGATATCATAATTTTATGCATTAAACGTAATGTTATTTTAGACATTTATTTTTAGTAGGTACATTATTATGGTTGAAGTCCGAGGTAGTGGGTATATTGTATTGCAGCTCCATATTTCAATTCTCGTTAAAACATTAAGTACATATTATGATAATATAGGATATCTATATAAACTTTATAGAAATTTTAGATTCTGAGCGTAGCAATAAGGAAGCTACTAGTTTTGCAATAATGTTTTTAATCTTCATGCCCTCGCGTATATTAACATCATTTATGTGTGATTGTTTAAACGTTAGAATATATACGACTTAAAATAAATACACTTATATAATATATAACGGTTAGTTTTGAAACGGGTAAAAGTTTATACAAATAATATATATATATATTATAGCACCAGCTTCTATACTGTAATAGTTTCAAATCATATAAATGTACTGCATGAGAAATTTAAAAATAATCGTGACGATCATTTTACAATATTTTTAAATGTATTTTAATGCAGTTTTAAAACGGAAAAAAGTGTATAAAATTATCCATTATTAAGTTTTAATATATTTTGACGCGACTATATTTCTAATTCTTTTTTTGATATTATATCTAATTACTCGATTTGAATATGTCTTTAATAATTTCTATATTTAATATTTTAGTCTAAATATAATACGTATATTATATTAATACTTATTCGTAATGGGCATAACAGGTTAAAACGTTTAATCATTAAACCTCGAAAATTACTTAATAATATTAACAAATAATCGTATTTGGTTTATTTCTTAACTAAGATTTTATTAAAATAAACATATTCCGAAAACTAAAATCAATAGGCTTTTAATAAATAGTTCTATATTGTAATAAAAAAATCGGAAAAAAGTGTGTTAGTGTTTGTTTAAATGTTCTAAGTACTTATAAATTGTTCATGGTTTTATAAGCAGTATACTATCTGTACCTATAGTGTTATGCATTTTTCATACTTTAATATTAATGCCAACCTTTTATAAGTTAACTATACTTTTTTTATTTGAGAATAAAACATTAAGAGTAAAACTGAATTGCTCGCTTTTATACATCATATTGAATATATTAATAATTGTAGAAGTGATATCTCATATAATTTTTGATACGAGAAAAGTTTTTCCTCCTATTATATATGGCCCTAAAATGGCCATAAAGATATTTTCTGCAAAATTAAACATGTGTCCCAATAGATGTGTGCACTTTTAAATGTAGCTATTGGAATAACGATAAAAATTATAAAATCAAAAATTCAATATACGAGATGAAATTTAAAAAAAAAAAACTTGGAAGTCCTCATTAAGAGAAAAAAAATAATACCCAACTCGACCCCAGACAATAATTATTTCCTGATATCTATTAAGTTAAAGTTTTAAACTGTCCTGCAATTATCTACTTCTGCCGTATCTAATATGGTCATCGACAAATCTTCAGGATATAAGGATTAAAATATAAACGGAGCCCGTAGTCGTATTTATTTGATTCCACTCGTTAAATCACTTAATCAGATAAAAATAAAAATTCAACTAGCGCTATGAAAATAACATTCGAAATATATTTAGATGGATTAGTTCATGTTTAGGTTTTGGTCGGATTTTTTCGCTTCTGGGGAAATTTGAATTTCCGATACTATTTCGAATTTTTTTTCGAATACGATTGATTAAAACAGATATTTTCTAAACGCTCGGTAGCGTTATGTTGTTAATTTAAATGTTTTCCGCCTCTCCTGCCAATAAGAAGTCCCGCAGAGCACTTTTTTCAAATTATTTACAGCTGACGATTTTCCGATTTTATTGTGTTGAGTTATGACGTAAAGAGGGAGGTCGACGTTTTATTTGACGACCCAGAACGTTTATCATAACGTTCGTATAATAATAAACTGTCGTTCGAACAACGTTTGTTAAATGCTAAGCACACGCCTCAAAATTCGTGACTCTCCAGATCTATGCGATAAATTGCATTCGTGCGTGTCAAAATAATAATATATTATATACGCACGACGGTGTCAGTGATCGGACGGTGTTCGAACACGCACTATGGAATTCGTTTACGCGTAACTTTTGATTCGTTGAAAACAGCGATAAATGCATAATGAAAAGACGGATAACGACAAACGACAGGAACTATATACACCGCGTCATAATGATTAAGACGCAATAGTATTATATCGTACAAAAAAACGCGAAAAAATTACACGATAAATTATTATTATTTAACATTAAAGTGTCGGAAAAAAATATCGAGAACATAATAATAATATGTGTACGAGAATACAAAAAAAAAACATTATGACGTTCAATATTTTTGAGCTATTTTTTTTAATAAAATAATATGCACACGACAATATTTACATTTTTTTTTTTTTTTTTTTTTTGGATCTATATAATAGATATATAACAGGCAGGCGTCGAATTCAGTGGCGTACAATCGGCGCCAGCAGAGATGGCCAGCAGTTTTTAGGGGGTTGTTTTTTTTTTTTTTTTTTATTTCGTTATGTCTAAAGAGAATATTTTCCGTTTTTAATAAGCTAAGTTGTTACGCGATTTTTGATTCGGACACTTTGTGCTGCTGGTCGCGAAACGAAATTTTTCCACACGACTCTTGCGTTTGGCCACAATGGACGTGTGCCAGCGTATATATTATAATGAGCCTGTAGCTGATATCACCGCAATCTCCTCCGTACTCTCATCCAAAGTTTGAGTGCTTTGTAAACTCCGATGGCAGCCGAAGTGACGGCCACCGAAGGTAGTCCCCAGCCAGTCGCGACCGCTGCGATCGTCAGACCGGTCACTCCGACGGTCGTCTCCAACACGTCGCCGGTTATCAGTGCGTCTGCAAATGAAAAATGAAAAAATAATTGTAATTACAATAAAAAATTTAAAAAAAAAAAAAAAACGGAAAAATATCAATCAAAACTTTGAACTAAAATTTTTGTGCACACGTTTTTTCAAAACTTTTTCCTGTGCGATTTCTGTTGGAATGACCCCTTTATACTACAATATTTTGAGGCGGTCTAAATATCATACTACGGGAGCTTAGCCCTCTCGAGATCCCTCCCTACGCCTATTGCGTAGACGAAACTCATCGTATATAATATTTCCTAGACTGACAAATATATTTTTTGATTATTATTATGTTTTTAATAATTGGCTGAGCAATACGCGCGGACCCGTTAATTGTATTCAAACATATATAAATTGGTCGAGTAAAAAATGATTTTATAATTGTATAATTACATACCGTTTAAAGAATTTTATTTTTTGAACATTTTAATTAATTCCATAACATACATCAAGACGCAACGGTGGTATATTAATTAAATCTAGTCGATTCCTCGAAACTTATTGGAACTCGCACCATTTATGTATTACTTGAGGTTTTCGCAGAGTAGGCTACAAATCATTTTCAGTGGAATTTAATAATAATAGAGTCATTAGATCATATTTTTATATAATATTTCAAAGTGTTTCCATATAATTGACACCTTTGCTATTATTTCGCTATTTATTAAGCCAAAATATAATATGTACTTACCTACAAATAACTAAATCGTACAATTAAAAATAATATTTTTTATAAAATTTTTTTATTCGTTTTTTTATTTACAATTTATTTATTTATATGTTTACATTTCAAAAATATGATACGTATACATACGAAAACGAGAATAATATTGTTGTTAGTTATATTTTTTAATTAAAATTAGGTACATATATTCATAGTTTTTAAAAATTGTTCATAATTAAACTGTTAGATTCCACAGTTTTATTTTATTTTGTGGGCACATTTTGTAATTATTTATTGCATATTATAGTACAGACTTATTTTTCTATTGTACCTATATACAGTGTTAGAGAACCCTAGACTGATAATATTTATCAAACGATAATAATTATTAATCGTTCAAATTAAATAAATATATAGATTCTACACGTCAACGAAAAATTTAATGTTTTCAATAAGACAGTCAGCAGTGTATTTACAATGTAACCAATATGTATTTTTATAGTGTAGGTATTATATATGTATTATTTTAATATATTTTTTCAATAAATAAAAAAAATCTTGAAAATCAATATGCAATTAAAATATGACCCATTAAAGATTGAAAATTTTAGAAAATTCAACTATTAAAAATTACAATCATAAAAATGTATTCATACGACTAGGTAATGATACTATACGTATAAAATTATAATCACAATCTAAAAACAATAAAAAAAAGTAATACTTTTAATATATAAAGTTTGAGGGAATTTGAAATAATTCGTTAAGAACTACTAATGTAGCCCGTTTGATAATATTTATAAAATTAACAAAATTTAAAAACCGTATTTACCTAGGAGATAGTACAATGCAGAGTAAATCATCATATTATTGCGGAATACTCTGTAGGTATAGTTTTTCCCCATAAAAAAAAAAAAAAAAGGAAAATACTTTATATGATATATTTGTATTTGTGATTTTTATTTTTTAAACGACATTATATTTAGTTATAAATATCATACGAGTGACCATACGACCATTGATTACTAAATGTCTATTCTACTGATTCGTCGTTTTTATTTTAAATTTTAATTCGTCAACAAAATTGTTTACACTACAGTATAAGAGTTAATATATATTATAAACCGAAACCAGTAGATTTAAAATTAGTATATTACCACCTGCAAATTGGTCAATAATGAACGATACTGCGTATTATTTAAATCTTTCAAAACGTCAATGTTATTGTGAGTTTCAAATATTATAAAATTTCAATACTCCACGAATGCCCATACATGCGTATCTGGTCAATAAAAACTTGCGTACAATTCATATATTTTCAAATGAAAAAAAAAAAATCCATATTTTATTTTAATTATAACTACTCGTATTTAATACAAATAAGTTATAAAAAAAAATATATAGTTTTATTCTATATATATATAATGTAGGTACGTATATTACATATTATTTTGTAAAAGACAAATCGATGATAGTTACTTATTTATGTATAATGTACGTACCTATATACCTACTCGTAACAAGTATAATATATTATAAGAAATATCCAATACGTTGTTCGACTTGAAAAAGTTTTAAACTAATAATATTATTATTATTATTATTATTATTATTATTATTATAGTTAATATATTTTATCCAAATGTATAAAACGTTATTTAAAATTCATTTTTCAAAATGCGTAGAATATATGAATAATGAATGAGTAACTTTTCGAAAAGCGCTGCTACATTAATAATTCGAATGCAAATTCAATAAATAATTAATACGAACATTAGATATATTTTGCTGCCATTATAAGTTAAAACAATGTATAAAACAATGAAAAAAATATCATTATGTTGTATTTTAAGTGCCCGTGTATAGTATAACATATATATATATATATATATTACTATAGATGACTGCAATAAAAAAAAATCAATCGATAGGAGCTGGGCAAAAACGAAATATTTCTTTCGAAATATAAGAACAATTTATAGGTCGAATGGTAACAAAAAAAAAAAATAAATAAAAATTCTCTCGTACATAATTAGAACGTTATATGTACACGTATATATATTATATGCACAGAATAATATAAGATTAATAATATTGTAATTAAATAAAAAAATTTCAAGTACTCACAGCGTAACGGTGCATTCATTTTGAAAAAAAAAAATAAATAATAATAATAAAAAAAAATGAAAAAAAAAACAGTCGACACACTTGCTCTCGTGCACTACAAGTATATAATATTATTATATTCACAAATGAATGAATCTGTCGGTGAAACAATGTAATATAAACAAAAGTCCGCAATACGTATACGTTCGTTAATAAATTGCGTCTTATTATCAACGCGTTCGCTATAGCACTACCTATACTGCGACGTAAATATTTTTGTATACATTTTTTTCATTATTATTCAACGAAACGATCTCACAATGAGAACTCGTGACGGCCAGCGCGGCCGAACAGTGTCAAGGACACTCGGTTGAAAACATATGTTCTACGACGTGATCGCCATAATAATAACAAATATATATATATATATATATATAACGTTGAACTCTAATGATAACTCTAATGATAACGCTTACTAGCCATATGATCAATGTAAATAAAACCGAGCGAGCGTGTTAGACACAGATAACGAATAATAGATTAGGAGTTGCTTTCTCCGTCTTTCACACGGATAGTGTCATAAAAATTGAATATTGTATTTATTTTTGTACTTATTTTTTTGTTGGAAGTTATAGCTACTATTTGTACCTATAGAATTATCAATGGACAATCTGTTTTGCAACTACATTATTATCAGTCTTGTAAAGTATTTGATTAAAAGTATTAGAATTACTATGTCATATAGGTACTAGAATTACAAATACCTACTTTTATTTAAATATTTCTAAATAAAATTTCTTACATTATGTTTAAATTAAAAAGTTAAAGTAGAAAAGTATGAAGTCGTTAAATATCACAAAATAATTTTAATATATTAAATAAAATTAAAGCTATATACGATTAAGTATTTGTATTTAAATACATACCAGGTATCTGTATTTGTTCTTAAATACTTTTTAAAAAATTATTTGAAATACTTCTTAAATACTTTTTATATCAATGTATTTGTATCTCTATTTAAATACAAATTTAAAAGTATTTTTTACAAGCTGATTATTATTATCTATACATTAATAAAATTGTGTACTATTTAATATATTCCCAGGTAACATGAAAACATATAAACATTAAAATTGTAATATTCAATATTATATAAATATTTTTTTTTCCAGTTTATATTCATTGGATTTTTATTAAATGAACCAAATTTAAATGTTAATTATATATTATAAAATAAATGTTAAAAAACCGAAAAAATATCGCGTGCACCAATTTCCGATTAGGTCTGACTTGAACCCGGGACATTCTTCCTCAAACAACTTATACATGATGTAGGGGAACATTCCTGAAACATTCCTTTGATGACATCGACTACTATTTCATACCTATATATTAGTATACCTATAACAACAAATATAATATATAGGTACCTATTATACTAATATTAAATAATGAATGTTTATTAATTATTGATTTTATTTAAATATTTGTTACTTAATAATTAGGTATAAATATTGAATAATGATTGTACATTAAATATTAGTATTTGAATATTAGGTAAATAATTACTCAATATTTAATTTTGAATATTTGATTTTAAATCATAAACCCATATTTATTAATATTATACATTGGGAATTGAGGAATTGTTACTTGGATTTTATACATATAATTTGAAATAAAACATAATATTATTATTTTCCTATTTTAATATAATACTACACCACAATGTAAGTACTACACTATCTAGTACCTACATCGTGTAGGTACTACACTAATTAGTATCTCGTAATTCAAGCTCAAAATTATTGAATTGATAACTGACTTTGTTAAAATGAGTTAAGAGAGACGTATTGCAGCAAAACCATGATTGAAGATATTTCTATATTTCAATTGAATTGTTTTAAATTACGTGCAATACAACATTTTTGTATAAATAACTGCGATAGCACCATGTGTTAAACAAAGATAGCAATTCCTAAAGTATTCGTCATCTCTTTTTAACACGCCATCTCCGGCAACACTGCATAGTGAGCATTCCAGTTATCATTAGAGTTCAATGATATATAATCACGCTGTTAACGATATCATATCACGTGCATAATATACCGCGTGCGCCTCGTATAAATAATATAGGTAATATTGTCAAAGATGGACAAATTTTCGTATAGTGAAATAGGTGCTCACCTACTATATAGGTAGGTAGATAGGTATACTTTCGTAGTTCAAATTCTACTAGATAATAATAATACCAACTAATATACTAAATTATCTACAATGAACACCGAGACGTAAACATCGCGTACCGTTTAAAAAACGAAAACTTTTTTGACGTTTTGTTGGACTTAGATTTTCAAGAAAATGTTTCATTTTTTATATTCTATACAATATTTGATATTTACCAAAAAAAAAGTACGCATTTTTGCTATATGCCGTATTTTTAATATGTTAATGCGATTTAAAAAAATAGGCTTCCGACAATAGTTTATTTTCTCATCGTTCAAACGGTGCTGTAATTTTTTTTATCAATATCATAATTATACACAACAACAAAATAGATGGTACTGACACGGGTCTATTTTTAAAATATTTTTAAATATTTTTGTTTAATTTTCATTTTTCATAAAATCTCATAAAAATTAGGTACTTACGCGAGCCCCCTTAAAAATCGGCTGTATGGTGTATGAATAAAAAAATGTAGGCACTCGAATTAGTCACTATTTAAATTAACCCAAAATCCTTCGGTTGAACCTTGAAAGATAATAGTTCACCAAAAATAATTTCAACTCGTTAATAGTTTATAAAGTTGAAACTTAAAAGACGATTTTACATATTTGTATTGTCTAATTTTTCTAGCCTTATATAATATGTGTTTGTACGTATATATAAATATATATTATATTTTAGAGTTGGAGATTCTGATTGGAGAGCAAGGAGAACTATTGGTTTTACAATCATATGTTTTCGTGCGGTAGTAAAAGTGCTCCGCAAGTTTCGTATATATATTTACTTTATAATCTATATTCTATACATTAAAAATTAAGCACTGTAGATGGTACTTTATGGAGCTCATCTTTGAGTTTCTTGTAGTACCTAATCGAAAAATTACAAAAATAAACTGTGGAATTTACACGCACCCGTTATTTGATCAAATCTTTGCTAATTCTTGATAAAATAGGTTCCACTCAAATTTGAATGGTTATTATATTATTTTCAATTTTGAAGCAAAGATAAATCGTTATATTTAAAAGATGATTCTGAGTAAAGTTCGATATAATAACATAATTTTAAGAAAAAATTGGCAACCATAAAAATGTAATTTGGTATTTCACTTAGATTGATAAAATATTTCCGTTGTAAAAGTAGGTAGTTTTTCTGTACACTTCAGGAAACTACTGGAAAAATCGAATGACTGACCTCTTCAAAGTACTAACTTGACCAATCGTCTGTCAAAAAACGTCTATACTCAAAAACTCCTTCTATACCCGAATAAATGGATACATACAAGAAAAAAAAAATACAGCTTCTTATAAGACCAGTACATTTTTTGTTTCGCTCAAAATCCAGTAATACTAAAACATTGAATTGTTCCGATGTAAGTGAAGCGAGACGAGTGGGCATGCTTTGGTACATTATATTATGTTCGATATGAAAATGATTTAAAACAATATCTCTAGATAATGCTGAATGATAAAACTGACATTGATTGCATTTCAATATGCATAGGGCTTAACCAGAAACTACCCGGTAGGCTATAGACATTCAAACTGTATAGGGGGCGTCTTTTAAACCGCAAATTTCCCATATATTGTCAATACATGAAATAAACCTCTAACTAAACAGGATAATAACGAAACTTCGGTTTCTCATTATGACGGAATTTCTATAAAGTACTCGTACGTATATGTTATATAGATATTATTATGTTATACGTAATGCCAGCGCTCATTTTCATCGAATGTAAGTATTGCAATTTACATAATTCAAACTGCTCATTAACGACTATCATAATTATAGTATATTAATTTTATGCACGAAAATAACAATCAATCTTATTACAATAATGTAGTGTTTTAGTGTTGTTATCGTATACCTATAATTGTTAAATAAATAGCAATATGGTTTATAAAAATAATAATCATTTTTGAATTTAAAAAAAGTTCATTTTTTATAGATATATCTTATATTCATTATAGGTAAATGTATAAAGTGCCTGTATACAATTATATGCTAAACAGGGTTGTCATTTAAAAAAATTTCACGGGATGTAAAACAAATCTAAATTTATATAATCATTATAAAAATTTAACACCAATCGTGAAATCATACACATATATTATAAATTGATAAATTCCATGTCCGTGTTTTTATATATAAAATAACTTTAAATATTATATAGGTATTCCAAAGTAAAAACATTTTCAAGTACCTACCTACTTTTATTTTATTAAAAATAAAAATTTTAACTTTTATTATACATGGTTTAATTTTTAAAAAAATTACAGTAATGCACATTATAATATGTATTATAATATATAAATAATTTTGATATAACACAAATATAGAAATATAAGATATACTACTTATGTGATTGTATCAATACGATTTTACATTTTGTAATAGGTACCTATATCTTTTTTTTTTTCAAGAATATCACATTTTCCATTAAACTTCGAAACTATGTCTGGTCGACAAATTCAGATTTCATTATCGATCTGAACTCCTTAAAATACGTTCTGATGAACAAAATTGAAATTAGAAATGTAATACCTAAATATGCATAAATCACAAATTTCAAATCTATAAAACTTGAAAAAAACCCGGACGAGTTTTTCGATTGCAGTTTTTAAATTAGCCAAACATTTTGTGTTTTTAAATAACATAAAATTAATCTATGTTTGTGGAATGAATGTGTTATCCCATAGGTATATATAGTAGGTATATATGTGTATAAACACTTTAAAAATACAATATTTTTCCGATATTTTCGGATATTGATTTTTGTTCAAAGTCTGCCATACGTCTTTTTCCCAAATATTTACTAAACGATAATTACGTATTCTAAAAGTTGTTATTAAATATGTTTACGCGTCTGACTTGAGTATATTTGAACAATATGTAAAATGTAAGTACCCCCGTAGTCTCGGTGTACAAGGGTATATAAGAACTATCTATTGAAAATCAATACACCAAAAACATATTATTAGCTGATGCTAAATATTGTAAACATTAGCTTTATAATATCAGTTCGGCATGTAAACGGTATACAATCCATCCGGAATAGAAAGGTTCAAATATTCTCCGTCAGAATACGTCGTGGTGTCGTTAATTTATTTCGCCAATATTTATTTAAAAACCACGTGCATCATATTTATATACAAATATACAAAATATATGTGACATATACATATATTCGTGTTGCTCGTGTTCTCTATAACTCGTTGTGCGATGGTTTACGGTTTAACGAGTCAATAACGTGTATATACGTTAGCGTATACACGAAATCTTCAATGTTGTACACACTTGTCAGAGACGTTAATACCTATATGTATAATGTATATATATATATATATATATATATAGTACGTACAGTAATTTTATCCTAATAGATTGTTACCATGGCGATGACATATGTATGTACGAGTTGGAAAAACTGAGCCAGAAGGTATAAAAAAAAAAAAAAAGAAAGGAAAAAAAAAAAGAAAAGAAAGGAAAAAAAAAAAAGAAAACTAAGTGATCAATTTAAACGGGAGAACTGTGAGGTGGTGCGATTTCCCCGCGCAGGGTGTGTGTGAAAATGGTTTAATATGATCCTCTCCCTCTGCCAAATAATACGAAAAGGAGGGGGAAAAAAAGGGACGAAAAAATAATCCGAGCATTTTATTTTATTTTGTATTCTCTCCCGCCGATGTGGCACGGATGTGACCGGGAACAGTATAGGGAAGGCGCGCGAATGGGGAAACGGGTAAAAAACAAAATAAAAAAATAAAAAATTATACCTCCAGTCGTATATATATATATATATATGTATGTATATATGTGCGGGCAATGTGTTGTGTAAACGTGACGTCCGCCGAAGAAAACCGGTGCCAACTTTTTATCAAGATCCGAGCACGTTTTCACCCCCCCCCCACCTCTTATTTTATTCTTTTATCCCTAGACCGGGCGCGGCTGATAGCAACGCATTCAAATATTGTCAAAACTCCCCCTCCTCCGACTGGATTGCCGGAGCTAAACCCCGAAACTCCGTGAACTGATTCACAATTGGACCGAGGTACATGCACACGCCGGTTTATCCGTCATTATATGTATTTCGAACGGTTCCCGTCCCATCTTTTCATATTTTCCACCATGGCTCTCCCCCCCCCCCACTCTGTCATCATCGTCACACTGTACCGGCGGATTTGCATTTAAACGTCTAAAGATTTGTCGTCGAGCTGAAAAAAAAAAATTAGAGAAAAAAAAGATTTTCTTTTCGACTTGTTTGTCGTCAAAAAGTTTTTCCCTTCCGTCATTTTTTCTCCTCCTCGAATTTCACACCGAATAATATTATACCTATATATATATATATATATATATATATATAGGACACGGGTGTAGGAACATCACAATATAATATTATAAAAAAAAATACCGCCGAATGACCTAATATAATGTTTTTATGACAAAAAGTCAAAACAAAACCGCCCGAACCGTATATAAGTACTACACAAAACTGTAGGTTGTTCCTATACAATCTACCTATACACGCATGTACATAATATGTACTCGTATGTTTGAACATTTTAACTTATAATTACAATGTCGTAAACGCCACACTGTTTATCCCGCATTTCGAGTGACGACTACAAAATAGATTTTATTTTCCATAATATTAATAAAGTAGGTACTAGAGATCAGTCCGGGCCGGTATTTTCTAGCCCGGCCTGGCCCAGACAATTTTGTTTTGCGATCCGGCCTGGCCCGTCCCGATATTAAAATAAAATTTCTAGACCCGGCCCGGCCCAGCCCATTTACTTTTGCGACCCAACCCAGCCCGGTCCGGTATTAAAAAAAAAATTCTAGGCCCGGCCCGGCCCAAACCCAGATTCCGGTCCGGTCCGGTCCGACCCGGGACCGGACCGGACTGATCTCTAGTAGGTACCAATCATCTACAGTGGCTGATCTAGACGTTATCTTCGGCGAGGGAGCGAATTTTCAACGAATATCGGATATAACTGCAAGGATATAGTATAATTTTTGTATACAATTTTCTTTCTCGACGTTTTTCATTTTACGCGCATACTAGCTTCAATAATATAGGCGTGCTTTATAAACATAATTGTTAAACGAGTTTATAAGGATCAAAATGCTAAAACAAAATTACAAAAAAAAAAAAAGAATTTTAATTCACAAGCAACCATTATTCTCTTACTGGTGAAAATAAAGAAAATAAATAATTACGAGTAATTCGCAAATATTTTTTCTAAATTTCATATTACAGAAAAAAATCGTTTACAGAAATAAAATAGCTGACTTTTACACGGAAAGAACATTTTTTAACGATCGTCACTCGTCAGCTGAGTGACGATCGTTAAAAAATTTTCATTCCGTCTAAAATATTGCTATCAAGTAAATGACTACCCAATAATACAGCTAATGTTTATAAAAGTTATGAAATTACATCACAAAATATAAAATTTTAAATCAAAAATACTTTCTAACAATAACAAATATTAGCGGTTTCAGTGAAAAGCGAAAAATCATCAACTAACGAAACATCCAAAATATAATATACATAATATATATACGTACCCATAACATGCCTATACATATACTAGATATATGTATTAAATGTATTAAGGCGGTTTTGAAAGATTTCTATAACACTTATAATTAAATTAAAACGAATAGAAAATATGAAAAGTGCCTAAAAGTTTGGAAAACCATTATATTTTTTGTATACGTTTTTCAAAAATGTCAAAAGTTTTATGTTTGCGCAAGGTAAAAATATCTTATGATAACTAACTGCATAGGCATACAGTATTATATATATTATATTATATATCGTATATATCTACCAGCCATATTATTTTTCAAAGCTTTTCAAAATATTCAATACTACCCGAACTTGAATATATAATATTATAGAAATTTATTTGAGATATCATCGGATTTTTTCAATATTGACTTTCCTCTAACTGTGTGTGTTCTGAGATTATTTTCAAACTTATGATTGAAGTTCCAACGTGTGGTTTACAAACTTGGTGCAAGACTACGGATAATTTTATATCACCCTAGATTATTTGTTAGATAATATTATTCTAAATACGTATCTTATACTCGATAATCGAACTAACACTGATATGACATTAATTGAGATATGATATTTATAAACAATTTAATATTATGTAGAACGGTACTTATATTATGAAATTGTAGTTGGCACCTATAAGTGTTGCGTCGACATAATTATTAGGACATGTTAAGACTTATTAAGGTCTGACCATTTATATAAGTGTGGTAAATGCATGTAAGGTAGGATTCTCTTGTATCACGTCCACGGTGAACTACTGGATACATTACATTTACGGTGAAAACCGGGCGTTTACACGAGAGAATCAAACATTCATGCACTGTGCCATAATAAGTATCGTTCAAATCTTATCAGTGTTCTTATTTTAAATAAAACTACATGTTGCTCTAAAGTTGATATCGTCGCACTGGACACAACTAGATCACCGTACTATAACTACCGACTACCGTATAAAGGTACCTTTACACACTATCGTTTCGTCCGTAAATTCATTGTGGTTTTTTTTTTATCACGTTATCTTGGTAAAATGATATCTAAAGATTTATAGTGAATGTAACCGAGTAACCTTTCATACTATCATATCAGTGTGGTATGTTGATAATGATAATAGTTTGCGAAAATATAAAAACTCATGTTGTCGGCAAGGCAAAACATACCTGAACGAATGAAGTAATTTTTACATTTTTTCATATATTACATAATAATATTATAATATATTTACATATAGACTCGATTAGTGGACATAGAAAAAGTAAGTAAATAGTATAGAATTTAAGGTGGATGAGCAACGGAAATGATAATATTAATACACTCGGACCACAGAATATTTTCTGTGCTCGGACCACGATTCAGTGATAATAAGTATACCTACCATTGTAACCGCACGACGACAAAGTTGAAAAAATTTCAACTCTACATTCGGTGACATTTGGTAACACGAACGATTGTAAATGTAACCAACGTGATCGGCCAATCGGATGGCTGGATTTTTAACACGACGTCTTAAATCGTGGACGACACGAAGTAGTGTAAAGGCACCTTGAGTGAAAACATATTACTATCCCACACCTCCCCCACCCCACTCAAAGGATTGGTACACTAACTCACTACAATACTATCACATACTCGTATATCCCATTCAATAATTTGTATATATTATATAAAAAATAAAAAGTCCTGACTGACCGACTGATTCATAATCGACGCGCAGCCTAAACTATGTTAGCTAGCCACTTGAAATCTTCAGAATATGTGTGCGTCATAGTCTGGGCTTACAATACGAAAAGATTGGTGAAAAATTTTGATTTTAACGGGTTAAAATGGGCAAAAAAAAAAAACCGAAATTTTACGTGTAAATCGTATACCTATTACATAGATGGGAGAAAAACTCGAGCCACTCTACTATACATATTTGAGTTGCCCGGGTAACGATTTCATTGTATTTCACCATAATTTAGTTTACATAATTTACTATTCGTTATTTTTATTTTATTTATTATTATTAGTTAACCGTTCATTTTGATTGCTGGTCGTTGAGTTGGATGCAATAATCTCTAGTATTGCCGCCTTGCTAATCTATGTCCTGTACGTTATTGGTGACGTGTGTTACCATAAATGTCGCTTATCAACCGGTCATCGTCGTCTTCGTGTTGTTATGAGGTGTAGCCTTGGAGTGACAACGTGTCGTTATATTTTTGGAACGCCTTGCGAGTACGGCTATGATATATGAAAGGATAAACTGAGGTATCAAAGCACAGCCTAAAACACAGAGGTCCCTTATACAACATATGAGCAGACAAGCACTAAGAAAGGATTTTTTTTTTTTTAAATGGTGTTAAATTTTAAAAAATTCAAAGGTTTAACAAAATATGGTAGATAACGCTTTTTATCGAACGGTCTCAATAATGTTCCACTCTCTTGTGATTTTACAATTTTATAATCTTGTTGTTTTTAACAACTTTATTTCCTGGAAATCAACCAATATGGTTACAAAATATTTAAAACATAAATAGATATGTGTTATTTTCTATAATTACTTTTTTCACTTTTGATTTATTACATAAAGTAAAGAAGTGAAATTTTGTCCTCTTTGAATCATTTAAACGGAATTTTGCATGAGTTGTTTCGTCCGTTACCGATTCCTTGTCGTATGAACGTTTTTTAGCAATTTTTTTGGAGCGCTTCAACTCAGACGTATTTGAAATTTTTAGCTAAAAAATTGTTTTTTACTGTGGACCTTAAGGTCAAAACTCTGTGCTCTATGCTACGACTCATAATTGATGAGTTTTGGTTCAAAAACAGAAAAAAATTACCGTTTTTATATAACGAAAAAAAAAACATTAAACACTGTAAACCATGTTTTAACTATAGACACTATACAATATTAATAACATAATAGGTGATTATTATTTTATATTTCCCTAATGACGATAATATATGAAAATTTATTTTATTTTCATAAAAAAATATAGTTGTCTATTATAAAAAAAAAAATACTTAAGTCAACTCTTTGGCTTTGTATAATTTAAAATAATTAGCTTTATTACAGTCTAATACTGTAGTATACTCTTAGGTGCAAAACTTCAAAAAGAAGATACAATAATACCGTATGCTTGAAAAAAATAATTAATTAAATGTCCATACTATCTCACAAGATTCAGTATCTAAAACAACATACGTTATACCAAAAATTCTATTTATATTATAATATAAAATTGTCGTTTTGTATAAAAATATCAAATTGTTTTATTATTTAAATTTTAATATATTAAGAAAATCTTATAATAAATACAATAAATACTCCATTAATAAATCTGTTAATTATTCCAAATATATTATTTTTCTTTGCTAAAGTAAAGGAATTAAAAATAATATTTAGTAGAAATTAATCGATTAAATATCTGGAAATATTTGGATTCGAAATTAAAGATAGTGAAAATTAGACACATTTTGAAAATATTTAATTTACATACACTTAACCTACACCACTTTATTTATTTTGGTGAGATGTATCAAAAAATGCATTAGGTACATTATTTGTAATCGGGCCAACTGTTAAGGACGTCTAGAATCAAATTATAAATTTACAGAATCAAAAAAAATAAATAAAAATTAGACTTGAATTTAAAATATTTATATTATGATTTAATTGTTATTGCCTGGATTGTGATTAGATATTTTTTTCGGAGAAATATAATTTTAAATGCCCTTTTTTTTTTTTTTTTTTGCACGTCAATTCTAATACTATTTAGATTTTTATAAATATTCAATATACAGTATGTATATTATACATATTATATAAATACAAAAAGGAATACTTTTATATTACATAAATAAATTGAATCAGAATTATTTCTAAAGAATGCATTAATTATACTCAAAGAAATTAATTTGAATAGTCAATACAATGAATAAAAATACTGATAGTGTTAATCAGAGTGTTATTTGAATTCAAACATTAATACAAATATTTATTTAAAAAAGTATTTTGATACTTGATAATACTTATTTGAGTAGAAATACTCAGAAAAAAACCGGTCAGTAGAATTCAGAACTTAGAAGTACTTCGCTCATTTACTATAGGATACTGGCCGGTAGTAGATAATAATAATAATAATAATAATAATAATAATAATAATAATAAAAGTAAATACAATTGTAACGTTCTTGAAAATTGTAGGACGTATATATATATATATAGTAGCCAAATATGCCATAGTACCATGTGAAAATCTCAAATTTCGTCCGACATACTATTTTCAACATTACAATGAAATAACTCATATTTTCGTGGCTTTTGGATAGTTCACTAGAAAATGGGTAGATCCACTTGTACCGGTTGAAAAATTAACATCATTATAAAATTACCAGTATAATAATAATTTACCAGTTTTGCGAAATAACTAAAACGTAAAGCGTTGGAAAATAGGTAGTTTGTATACGACAGCTGGATGAATGTCATTTAGGAAAAACTATCAATAATATTATAAACATTAATATTATACATAAACCTATACCCAGATATACATTAGTTATTATATCGTAAATTCGTAAAATATAAGTATTCACTGGTTTTACACATTAATAAAGAAACGATTTTTCTCGTGTGGCCCTCAATTATTTTTAAGTTTCGAAAACATGCCCACTAGTTATAATATATTTGGCTCTGTGCACTGTGGATCCATCCCAAATGTAAACTATAACAAATGTCATTATAGTATATATCGTGTACTTAACGTGCATGTACCGACCAATAGTATACAGTACAGGTGTATAAACAAGAATTAATTTAAGATGTCTGCCAAAAAAAAAAAAAAACATTTTATTTTAGTGTTACGTTATTTCACTAATTCGATGTAAGTGATAATAATAATAATAATATTATTGTATGCAAAACAACATATTGTTTACTATGATTTTATACTAAATCTCTAAGGAAAATGCACATATTATGTTGTTGTAATTTTATAAATTGTATACTTACTTTAATATTGTTGGTGCCCAAATATGATACAATAATGTATATATGTAATATAATGACTATATATATTTTTGGCACGCAAACACGTTTTTATTCCGGTTACTAACATGCAATCGACCAGTGTTGCCATTTTAGCATTTTCCAATTTAGCATAATCAAATCAAATTTGGCATTTTTTTATTGTGAATAAGCATCTTGCATATTAATTAGCATAAAAAAATATGTTGGCATAATATTTATTTTTTTTTTTTTTACAATACACGAAAATTAAAAAAAAAAAAATTATCATATGATGACAAGCAGCATGGAGTTCATGATAAGTTATAATTTATTTTCTGACCACTGTCGAATTATATTGTATTCATTTTATTTTGTACGTTGTTATTGTTATGTTAATTTGTTAAAAGTTTATTTTTAGTACTTGAAAATCTAAGTCGTCGTGGGATTTTCATATTATATTTTACTGTTTATACCTTATGGCGTTTATCATACAAATTACAGATTTACAAATCGTCCGTGATCCGATTTCCGAACGTGTTTTTCAGTGTTTAAAGATTATTATTTGTATTTTGTACATTAAGTATATACATTTTAAAATGATTTAGAATAGTTTAAAATTATTACTCTGGAATCTTTAATAAAAAAAATCAATACATTATTTAAAAATTCGAGGATGATAAAAATAAGTAGGTACATTTCAATACTTAGCACGATCATGTAGGCTGACATGAATCGACTATATTTTATTTTATTAAAAACAAAAAATAATATAAAAATATTTGTTTTTGAAATAAAAATGTATTTTATACGTATAATAACCCTAATCTTGGAAAAACATACAAGTTAAATTTTTGATAGACTAATGTCTGTCGAATAGGTATTATAATAGGTATATAATAGGATATATAGTCGTAATCGAAGACTAAAAGATGAAAAAAAAATTTTAGCACCGTATCACACAATGTAGCACAATTTGGTACCTATTAACATTGATTATATATAGCATAATGGCGATTTTTCTATTGGCATCACCGCAAACGACCTACAAATTTTCTGTTCGGTTATCAGCAGGTGACGTGTACCTATATATATCAGGGGTGGCCAAACTGCGGGTTGCCAGCCGCATGCGTCTCTTAAGTCAATTTAGTGCGGCTCTTGAAACCAAAAGTGAAAATAATACCAATTTTAAAAAGTATACCTATTAAATATAATCAAATGAAAACTCTACCCAGCCTGACAACACTTAACTATTTTGGTGTTCATGCACCACTTTCTTGTGGACTGCACTGCACACACCAAGCTGGGTGTCGACACTTTACATATGTTCAGTATTTACAAAAATACTGAAAAATCAATAAAAGTCGAATAATGACCTTTAGGTACATTCTTGGTCAAATATTTCACAGGTAAATCAGTACAAAATAAAATTCACCAATTAAATCAAGTATTCTGGTTTAAAATTTGTTGACTAAATAAGAAAAAAAAACTAATTAAAACTTCAGTATAAAAAACTAGCTTTCTCTGCACTCCGTTCAGAATCTAAAAGATCAGTATAGTATCTATATTTTTCTTCTTCTCCTTCGCTATATCTCTCAACCATTTTAGATGGGTTTACACTAACTTAAATTATTGCAATCGACTTCAAATTGATTTCGTAATGATCTATAACTATTCTATTGACGGAAAAACGCCAAACATACAAACATACGTTACAATGAAGAGAAAAACGTATTTCTGATTTAACGCAGTGTATTTAGCTTTCGTAGCAAATTATAACGGTATTCCAAAAAATTACCGAAGCCTTCCTGAGAAACAGAAAATTATTCGTGTTAAATGTCTAGTCTTGCTGAACAAATCAGTGGCAGATTTAATGATTCCGTACCTCCGAGTGTAGGTGATGGTATATGAAGACAAAATTATCCGAAATAAAATAAAATCCGACGTTATCGTATATGATGTTGCGGTTATATTGTTTCACGTCTGTACAGATTTTAAATCTAATGTGCGATAATTGAAATCGGGGCGATTACGAACCGTGCATTTTCGTATTTTACGATAATCGAGAACCTCTTTTTTTCTCTAACACTCTGCAGGGCTCTAACATATTTTGCATAATATTTTGCGGTTCGCGAGTCTCTTCTCGCTGACCACGCATGCGGTAATGGTATATATGTAGGTACATACGCGCATATATTGGTACAGATCAAACTTTCAAACATAATATTATATTTATACGAATGGAATGTCAATCAGAACGCTATTTATAATCGTTTACCGGGCGAACGGACGGATGGATGGATGGCTCGCCGTTATTGGACGTATTCGCAGAGGACCGCGACAGACAGACAGGGCCGAAAGGGATTACGGCATTTTCATTTTCATTTTTTTTTTTTTTTTTTTGTTTCGAATAATAGTCGTACAGGTGCGCAGGTGCTTGGGGGTCGTGGGATCTGCGAAACGTACTACGGTGCTGTTGGGGGAAGGTGGATGGGGTATGAAAAATATAAAATAAAAAGGGAGATTTATTAATTACCGGCGAACGTCAAGCAGGGTCATTATATTATATCCCTTTTGCGAGCCACGGCCATCCACCGCCGCGGGGCCCGATGACCGCGGCCGCACGTCGCGAACCTGCCGACCGACTCCGGTCCACTCTCGTCGAGGATTTATTAAATTCCCGAAAACGAAAATTTCTACTTCACCAGCCATAAGTGGTCTCCGCACTCGGTGTCCAAACATGAATTATGATATATATACATACGGACACACATACGTATATATTATTTATATATATATATATATATATATATACTTATATTCTTATATATATATATATATACTTATATATATATATATAGACGAGTATTATTATAGTCTCGTAGTGACCTTTAACGGCGGGCAGCGGCTTTTGTGGAATGATATACGGTGGGCTCTCGTGTGGATTCCATTAATCCGTCAAATAGCAATGTGCCCCACGCGTACGAGCAAATTGCAAAATGTCTCTATAATTGCGGTATATACGAAGTGATTGATTTGGAGGAGAACGCGGGAGCACTAAGAGCGGATACAAAGGTGGCTGGGCGAAATGGGTGCAGTGGTTGCCGTCTCCGGTTCACAAAAAAATTGTAGTAAAACGGCGTAAAAAATAGGTCGAAGACTTTTTTTCTTTTCGCTTTTTTTGCTCATAGCTCATATAAATTGCCCTCCCCTCCCCCCTCCCCCGGTTCAAGAATTCTGTATCCGCCTCCGGGAGGACGGAGAGTACCCCATCCTTTTTGTGTGTAAAAAAAAATGCAGAGTATCTGTAGGTAACGGAATAATAATTATTGAATTGTAATTAAGTACCTATATATATATATATTTTAATATAGCGTACGGATTTCAAACCAAATCTTGAAAATTTTTTTTTTTCTAAGAGTCAACATTACAATGCGGAAAAGGATAAAGCCGAGATGTTATAAACTTTGCCGGCAAAAGATAACTGTAGGACATTAAACGAAAAGTCAATTGGAATATTTTAAAGAGAACTAAAGCTCTTTGAGGTATTCTCTAAGTGTCGGGTGGCGTTGTAAATGCGAACGTCGGCGTAACGGTTAATATTTTCCGATAGACTTCAAAAATAGTTCGATTATTTAGATTTACTGATGTATTTAAGGAATATTTTTCAACTTCTTGTACAAACTTTGGGCCTTAAACTAAAAATTAAACTAAATTAAATTAGGGTTAATAAAAGACTATGATATATTTTTTTTTTTGCATATTTATATTTTCAGAAAAGTAAAAATCGGTAAATTAATTTCAGTCAAATCCTTCCCTTAAATATTTCTTCGGGACGTCCTTATTAATAAGCAGTTATATTTTTACTGTATCATATAATATAGTATCTTTAAAAATGCTAAACTGATTTCTTCAATCAATAACACTATATCTTATTTACAAAAAACCGTGACGAAATAATTAGGTAACTTATACATAAACTTAATATAAGTAATTTAATTTCAAAAAATTTTTGTTTGTTAAAATATGAGATTAGATTAATAAATTATCATTTATTATAATCAAATAAATACTTTCTTTATAATGAATAGTATAATATCAAGTGGTATTGTACCTAAAAATTAATTTCATACGAAAAATCACTAAAGGTCGAATAATGACCTTTAGGTATATTCTTGGTCAAATATTTTACAGGTAAATCAGTACAAAATAAAATTCACCAATTAAATCAAGTATTCTGGTTTAAAATTTGTTGACTAAATAAGAAAAAAAACTAATTAAAACTTCATTATAAAAAACTAGCTTTCTCTGCACTCCGTTCAGAATCTAAAAGATCAGTATAGTATCTATCTTTTTCTTCTTCTCCTTCGCTATATCTCTCAAACATTTTAGATGGATTTACACTAACTTAAATTATTGCAATCGACTTCAAATTTATTTCGTAATGATCTATAAATATTCTATTGACGAAAAAATGTAAAACAACCCTCCAAAATTAACCCTTTATAAAACTTAAAAATACATTTTAAAGTCGATTATTAAGTTTATGATCTGAAATATTTAAACTATATTGAAAAAGTCATTCGTCAGACATAGTTTCAAAATTTACACGATCCAAACGTTTTTAAATCCTACATGAATGTAAAGAATTTTACTTCAAATTTTTCATATTGTACGGCGCCGCCCAAAATTTGCGAACAATCCAACTATTCTTTAATGTATTAACATCGATTTAGGTTTTTTTTTTTAAACTTTTTATAAAATACATTATTTTATGGAAAAAATTAAAAACATTCTTGTATTAACCTCTATTCCACAACCATCCAAATGTTTCCCTTTTTAAATTATTGTTTACATAATAATAAAACTGCTCCTCGATCATGGTTCTCAACAATTAACACGTTTTTAAAACCTATATGCCAAAATGGGCATACACAGCACTAATCGAAATTAATATGAGTCACTTAATTAATGATCTTTAAACTATTGCTATAGGTAGATCCTAAAAAAAAAATTTTAAATATTAAATTTAAAAAAAAATGTCTGCAGAATTCAAATCTCAAATGTTTTATTTTCCTCTCCTCCTTGACGCTTAAAATTGAATATTTTTACGGTAATTTTGTGCTCTTTCAAATCTTGCATCCGAGGCGTAGGGAACTTTCGCTCCCCTTCCCCCTTGCAACGGTTCTGAGTAATTATAAACAAAAATATATAAGTAGTTTTCTAAAATAACTCATTATGTAATAATTTTCATTTTTCACTATATATTTTGAATAATTCTCCTTGGTGGTTGATGCGTAATGATTAATAAAAGGTAGTACCTCTTAAGACCTTACCGTTAAAGCATATTTTTAACTTAGCTATTTGGACGAATAAAAATTAACTGTAGTTAATAACTTACTCACAGAAACTGTTAACTAGATAATTCAGTAGTATCTGTACAAAATATATTTGAAAATTATACAATTAAAAAAGTGAACAATAGCTATTGAACTTAACTTGTATTAACTAGTAACTATATAACTGACATATTTATTAATATATGGTAAATTTAAGCGTTTCGGTAAATATAATTTTATAAAAATTACGAACGTTTTATGTTTAAAAAAAAAAGATCACCCTGTATACATAATACGAGTAGGTATATATTTTATGTGGTTGAATTGGACATATAATATGCGGTGTGTGTACTGTGTAATAATAATTATCAGGCAACAGGACCATCCCTTCCCTTCGTCCGACTACCCCCTGCCCCAACCCTATCCCGTTTATTGGCAATGGTTAAAGGGACATTTCCACATATCCGCATATATATATATATATATATACACATATATTATAACATAATATATGCGAATATATTAATTCATACACTTGTATGTAAAAATACCTTTTTCGTACACGCGTATAGGTACCTACAGCAGTCTATTGAATCTTATATTTTGAATACGCGTGTAATATATTACGTAAGTACCTATGCACTGCAGTGAATTTTTTTCAAGGGATTTTCCTTATTATACGAGACAAATTACGTCTATTTCGTTTTTTCCATATGCATTTCGAATATTTATTTGCCGTACGGAGTGTGAATATTTAAGCGTGTCGAATTCACGTAGTCTCAATCGACCGGACTCTGGCGCACATTAAACATGAAAATTAAATTAAATTAAATCCCTTACAGTGTGTAGGTACTATGTAGTATACCTGAAGAGAACGCTACACCCTCCGTTTTCACAGGATTCCGCGATTTTTAAAACATTTTATGAAAAATTAAAATTCGATAATTAAAAAACGTTTAAATTTATAATTTTATATGTATTTTATAATTAATCTATAAATATTATAATAGTAGGTACTAGGTACCCACCCACACGATCCATATTTTCGTGTATAATCATCACATTTTTTCAAAAACCACTTGTGGCTTTCTGATCACAATTTGATCAAAAATCAGTATAAGGAGAAATAAAAAGTAATTACGAGTAGGTGTACATGAAAAATGTCTTTTAACAAAGTATTGAATTTTTTCGATATAGTTATATATATATTCAAACATCTTACGATTGAAAATGTCAAAATTCTAAATTTTTAATTTGAAAAATATGCAAAAAAAATGCTTTAGCTAAAAAAAATACTGTAAGTTAGTGCATATTAAATATTCTCATCTATAATATTCTGTTTAAATTTTGAATGTACGATAACTAGCAGAGAAGCTGTACTTAGAAAGCGTTAAATTGTTTTAGTGTCATCCAAACATGTGAATTCACAGAATATGTTTTAAAATGTTGTTAATATTGTCATCAGTTATGAAACTTTAAACGTTAAATTAAAAGTATTCAAAAAGGGTAATGTATGAAAAGAAAAAAAATAGCAGTATAATAATCTATCATTGAAAGGATCTTCTTCTTCTTCTTCTTCTCCTTCGCCTTCCCTCCCAACTACTTGGAATCGGCCACCCTAGTCTTACACTTCCACTTAACTGCCTCTTTTTCATTTATCCCACCTTTCCTCATATCACTCGCCATCACATCCCTCCCCTATTACTTTTTCGGTCTCCTTCTCTCCCTCTTTCCATCAACATACATTTCCTTTATTAATCTTACTGCCTCAGTCTCTTCCCTGCTTAATACACGTCCGAACTATAATAATCTATTCTCCCTCATTTTTTCAACTATTGAAGCTAGTCCTATACTACCTCTTATATACTCATTCCTTATTTTACCCTCTCAAGTTACTCCACTCATCCACCTTAATATTCTCATATTTGCTACACTTGTTCTCTGTTCTATTTTCCTATATACTTCCCAAAATTCTGTCCCATACATCATTGTAGGTCTCATCACTGCCTTATGAATTTATCTTTTAACCTAATAGGGATTTTTTTTGTCGTACAAACACATCTGACGCTTCTCTCCACTTCGTCCATCCACACTTAATCCTGTGTTTTATATTCTCTTTAAAACCCTCTTCTTTCTGTACAACAGACCCTAAATACTTGAACCTCTCAACCTCTCCCACTACATCCCTACTCAACTTTATATCTAGTCTTTCCCTATTTTCTCTGTGTTCCCTTTTACCAAAATCATGCTCTATTCTGTTTTACTCCTACTAACCCTTAGTTCTTTATTTTCCAGAGCTTTGTTCGCTCTTGAAATCTACCATTAACTTTCTCAGGACTCTCTTCTATCAGTACTATATTATCTGCAAATAGCATACACTATGGTACCTCACCCTGCATATCTTTCGTTATTTCCTCCATTACCAGGGAAAATATATAAGGACTCAAAGCCGAGCCCTGGTGTACTCCCATTCTGACTCTAAAACCCTCAGTTTCTCCACACAGACTCTTCACTCTTGTACTTGCCCTTTCATACATGACTTTTTTTCACAATGTCTTTCAAAAAAGCAATCTTATTTAAATTTAACATTTCATCAATATGTTTATCGGTCAGTTCGCCTTTGCATTGTATAATTTGGAATCATACAGTGTGTTTAAGATGATCCAGTACTGTGATTACTACGTAATTCTTGTTTCATTCCCTTTTTTCTTCATTCTTTTTTTCTTGCCTGATATATTTATATAAGTTCCTATACATAATATGTAATATTATCGAAAGGTTACTTAAATATAAATTAATTAAACAAATACTTAGATGTTCTAACTTTAAGGTGCACCACTATATCATCTACAAACAGTATGTACAATGATACCACACCCTGTATATCCTTTATTTCATCAATTACCAAGGAAAATAAGTAACAAATCAAAGCCGAATAATAATGCACTCTCAGTCTGACCCTAAAATTCTCAGTTTCTCCACACAGACTCCTCATTCTTGTACTCGCCTCTTCAAACATATCTTCAATAATGTTCACATACACCTTTGGTAATCCTTTCTTCATTATTGTCCACTTTAAAACCTCTCTAGAAACTCTATCATAAGCCTTCTCTAGATCAATAAATACCATACACAATTTCCTTTTCCTTTCTCTGTACTTCTCTAAAATCTATCTTACACAAAATATTGGCTCCATTGTTGACCTCTCAGGCATAAACCCAACCGGATTTTTAGTAACCATAGTATCACTTCTTACCCTTTTATCTATTATCTTTTCCCAAATCTTCATACTATGGCTCATAAATTTTATCACTCTATAATTTTCACATTCCTGTACATCTCATTTACCTTTAAATATTGGTGTTTACACAACTCTTGCTTCTGGAATTTTTCCTTCAACTATTACCTTATTAAAGAACTTGGTCAGCCGTTCTATACCTAAACTTCCTAATACTTTTCATACTACTTCTGGTACTTCATCTGGTCCCCCCCCCCGTTTTCTTATTTTTAATATTTTTCACAGGGCTCCACACTTTCTTTTCCCTTATTAAATATACCATGCCCAATACCACTCAACTCGATCAATACTCGAAAAGGCAGTCTCGCAAATTCTTCATTTAATAATCCCTTAAAAATGTCCTTTCCATCTCTTTATCACTTCATTGTCCTTTGTTAACACCCTCCTATTATCGTCCTTTGTACACCAAACATTTCTAAAATCCCTGAAAATTTTTTCTCTTTTCTCAGCCAACCTGTACACATTTTTTTCTTCTTTTTTATATTTAAATATAAACGAATAATAAAACATCCGTCTACACTGCCAGAAATGTTTACGCACACGCTTATAATGTGAAAACTATATCTAAACGAGTATAATAACGCTGGATGATTGAATGCATTCTTATTTTATTACATCGATTGATCAATTTTAAATACAATTGTAAAATGTTATAACAATATAATCCGTTAAACAGAGCCAAAATCGAATTCGTCGGATCATCTATATATTATACCTACTCAAATTATTACCATTTAATCTAAACATATGTATAGTAACTTAAAACTTAATTATATGGTTAAAATGTTCATTAAAAAAAAAAATCTAAATATGTGTGGCCATTCGATATATTTGATATTGTAGTAAGAAACCCCTAAAGAACTGTTCTTAAGTTGTACATTTCGTAAAGATCTTTGAAAACTGAGAAACATACGAGTATATACTACGGGTATATATAATATAATTTAACCATTAAATCAACAAAATCTTTAGAAACATATATTTGTCTCATGTCTCGTGTGTATGTAATAATCAAATAAGCTTATAAAGATTTTCACTAAGTTATATATGGTATTTTGTTTTGTATGTCTTTATTATTTACATAATATACATAATGTATAGGTAAGTAAATAAACGATACCTAACTATGGCCCGAGCCCCTTTTCCGCCAAAATCGTATTTTTCCCTTTTCCGCTGATTCACTTTTCCGTCAGATATAAATATCGATAGTATGTATGATAATTAACTGCCAAAATAAGTAGTGGCTTGTACATAAAATATCACATTATTACTTACTAAACATAAGACGGGTTTTATTATTTATCACTAAATTGCAATTTCACCCAATTTTTTTTCAAATATAATTTTGTAAAGCTTATTTATGATTTAATATATATATATATATATATTATATATATTTAAAATTAAATTAAAAATATTTTTAAAAAAAATAAAGATTCTGAGTGGAGCTTCAGTGTGTTATTCCTACATAACCATGATTATTAATAGTTTTAGATTTCTTTAATGCAATTACAGTGACGTAGTTATGATCGTGTATTGAATTTTTAGCTGTATTAATTGTTATTATTAGATGAAGCTCATTGGGAACAATCAATAATTATTGAGGTAGATACAATTTCACAAAGAGAAAATGAACACAGCTGTAATTATTCTAATTTTGTATTTCAATATAATTATAGTAATATGATAAAACTATGTTTTTCGTTTATATGTATTATATATTATAATCAATGCTGTAAATTGAATGCATTCGTATGTTTTATTTTTTACTACTCTGTAGAAGGAATTTGTTTTGAATATGCTTTTTAATGCTCTCTCCGAATTCGTTAATTTATATTTTGCACATTTTCACATATTTGAACTTTTAATTAAAAATTAAATTATTATATATTTTTATCAAATAATTTAATTTAAGATTTTTTGCTTATTTATACTCTCGTGAATTTATATCATTACATATTTAAACGTATTTAAAAAACGGGCTTTAAATAAAATGTCGTAGACAAATTTATTTTTAAATTTTATTGACATAATATAGCGTTTTCCATCTATTTCATTAATTTACACTACACAAGTAGACAGTACCCACATCAGAGTATACTACGTTTATACCAGAATACACGAGTGCAGATTTGAGTGATCATTCGTTTCGTTTAAAATGAGATTGTCCCGTTTTTCAGCAATGCGTCCTGTTGTCCTACCAAACTTCCAACAGGACGCTTATTTTCTCGTTTTTTAAAGTATGTCCTGTATATTATTATATTTTATTATTTTATTTATATACACATTTGATAATGTGCAATAGTTGAAAATTAGAATGTACAAGTTTTTTTTTACTAGATTTTCATTGAAGTTAAAATTGTATATATATATATCGCAAAAAATTAAAATAAAATTGACGCATATTTATAGTTTATAGAAAATTACCTTATTATACGTTAATTTGTCGTTAGTCAAAACGGTTTATCGATATTTGTGGGAAATTTACAATAATAACTTTTTTTTTTTTTTTGGCTTATTAGCTTAATTTGTAAAATGTAATTAGAAGGATATGATACAAAGTCCGTTTTTCAATTTTTTAAATATGGTCAGTAGTGTATAGAAATACATAATAATAAAAAACTCGAAAAAGGAAGGTATATTACTATTACACGAGATTAATAGAACAAGATAACAATTACATTACATTTTAAAAGTTGTAATTTTAATATTTATTTTAAAAAAAAACTGAAATTAAATTGGACATTTGTCCATAAAATAAATAAAGTATGATTTAATAATTTTAAACACAAAATTATATATGTATTCCAATATTTTAGAGTAGGTATATTTTTAATGTTTTTGAACTTTTTAGTATATGTTTTGAAGCATATGTTGTCTGTTTTTAGTGCATTAAATTCATAGCCCTGGTTATATCTATTTATTAGATATTTTTTGATCATTTATTCAAATTTAAATTTTTATAAGAATTATAATGAATGAAAATATAAATATAATGTCTGCAAAAATGTTTATATTATTTAGCTAGAATACAGCGAAAATTCATAATAATTGATATATACTAAATCTCATCAGATTCCTCAAAAATTCTAAAATAAATATCTTAAACTGAAGAATATTTTATTTGATGATTAAAGAACGCTTAAAAAAATTTAAAAAAACAATTTTTACTTTAAAAAATCGAATTTATCTAATCTATGATTTATTGTTTCTCTGATAATAATACTATGATAAGCACTTGATATATATGTTGATTATCAAGTTTACCTGAAAAAAATGTGTTTAATCCCGGGAAACCATTTTGAAAAAAGTAAAACGACCTGACGTGTTGAATACGTGTATAAATTGTATCTGTATCGGATAGTATAATATATTATGTGATTTCAAAAACAATATTCTCTTTTGAAACTTTGGTTGGGCATAGTATAAAAGTTTTTGACCGTAAATGTTAGGTATATATACCTGGCAGACAAAGATTAAACCGGAAATCCTGCGTAACCTAAGTCGAGAGTCAGACGGAATTCAATTAAGAGGCATTAAAGGCTTGAGAAAAAGAATACGTGCACTTTTAAATTGATTTTCAAAAAGCAAATAGTTAATGTACTAAGTAAAGTATATCAGTTGCACAAAATATATCTATGTTTTTAAAAAAAACTTTGTTTATAAAATAACTAACTGCACAATTAAGATTTCTATTTTTGAAAATAAATATTTACATCAAATCTGTATATCTAGAATAATATTATCTAATGTTATAAAACCAATATGTATTAGAAATACACAAATATTTCTACACTTTTTAATCATAAATTACATAATATGTAAATAAAATACTCGTTCAGATTTTTAAATTACTTCAGAAAAATATAGTGTTTGTTAGTTAAATATACCTATTTGTACTTTTATCTAATAGTTAGAATAACTCGTATATAAAAATATTTTTAGGTGTAATAGTTAATATGTGTAATAACAATTATATATCTTAATATTAATATTCGTAACTATTAATAATAATAATAATAATATTCAAGGTCAAGTAATGATGTTAGTATACTATTTATTAATATATTTACAAAGATAAACAAGTTAAATAGTTGATTTTTAGTTTAATTTTTAATTTTTTAATTCAACTAGTTAATTATTTTTGTCAATTAAATAGGATAATTTTAATTGGTCATAAAAATTAACTTTGTTTAAACTCAGTTAAGTGTATGTTCTTTTTACATTTTAACTTTTAGTTTAACGAGTTACAATAAATGTTTGTTAACTACCCATTAACCTTTAATTGAAGACTTTTTCGTGAATTAAATTTAACTTATTTGAGTTAATGATTTTCCATAAGCTTGCTCATATTTAACAACAAATAAAAATGACTAGAATATTATATATTATAATATTAAGCACCCAATATAATAAAACAGGATTTTTTTTATAACATAGTTTTAGAATAATTAAAATACTAAAAAATATAGGTACCCATTATAAATTTAAAAGTATTATAGTATATAATGCGTAGACTGCTCTGCGATGAGAATGTCTTTAATAAATCTTTCTAATTTTGTTTATTATTTATTTATATCTTTCATTTTTATATGAAGACCTTTTGACTATGTTTTTCGTTCTGTTTGATATATTATGAAGAATTTTAATAATGTTTTATGCATTTTTATTTTATTTTTAAATCATCTCGTTTTTTGCTTTGATGAGTTATTTAACTATTCAAATAATAAGACTATATTCGTTTAAGACCATATTATGATGGTATTTCAACATTATTACTTTTCATAAACACGAAATATTTTAAGCAATTAGATATTTTCGCTCGATAGTTCAGTAACAATATAATGGCATTATAATCCTTTTATAAGTATTTTTATAATAATATAGTTATGATCTTATGAATGTTTCCTAATTTATTTATCAAGGTAAATCCGATTCCCCACAGTAGGTACTGAAAACTTTTTTATTTAACCGATTAGTTTTGATTTACTTTTATAATCCTATTTCAGAGGCGTTTCTGATATAATATTATATAGGTACACCAACCAACTAGCTGTAATTAATAAATTAAAAACGTCAACGTTTAAGCATAATCCGTCTTTTTAAACTATAATTTGAAATTTAATGTACCGGATAATTATCGAAAATAATTATCAACTTTAAATTCCAAGCTGCAGGATTATATAGAGAGTATATAAATATATATATAGTTATACGATATGTATAAGTACTACGCGACGTATTCCAATTATTATAATCTTCTTGCATTTGTATTTCATTTTTACTATGCCTATACACTTATAAATAATGTAATTAATTGTGATAAACGGTCAAAATTTAATACTGGTAGATAAACTCACGGATATAACTTTGTAAAATAATAAAAATGTACAAAATGTTTATATATTTAAATATATGTAGATATGTATACTAAACAATAAAACGTAATAGTTGGTACAAAACTGAAACAGTACATTATACATATATATATATATATATATAGAATTTTGATGACCAATAATGATCTAAAAAAAGTATTCAGAAATTAATCAACAAAAATGGCCTAATATTAAAAAAATAGTAAACGATTTCCGATTACAAAATACATTTTGTTCAATACAAAAATAAAATTGTTTATATTTATTTATTTATTTTTATTCAAAAATTACACGTATATATATATATATATAATTACAAAGACTAACAGTATCCGTCGAATCGATCATAGTAGGTAGGTGAGGTAGGCATTACAGCTGGTTATGAAACATATACGTTATGTTCTCATTATGTATGAGGAAACACGATATGTAGAAAATAATAAATAATGACATCCGGAATTAACGATCATATATTATATCTAAAATCTAAAATTTTACTTAAGAATGACGTCAAAATTACAAATAATTGTGCAAAAATAAACTAACTAAAATTATATTTAAAAATGAAAAATTGCATTCAAAGCTAAAAATGTCGAAAAATACAAAATAGAAATTACGCGTGTTTTCTGAATCGTTGTACCTGTACCAGATGGAACAATACGGTGTAAGCGGATTAATACTATACGCAGGACGTACCGGTCAAAAAAAAAATGCGAATTTCATCAAAATCCAATCTTTAATTATTATTAATTTTAAATACAGAGAATATCTATTAAAATAACGGGTATTTTTTTAATAAAAATCGGTGGCTTCTACGTTCTAATGATTAAACATTGTACTTACTTTGGAAAATGTATACATATATATATATATATATATCGTATTTTCTTGGAGTTATTTCGTAAACAAAAAAAAAAACGCCATTATAAAAACGTTTAATTTCCCGGGTAAAAAAATAATATCAGACTAGCGCCGCTCTCCGGAATTGCGCATTAACCACAGGCACGCGAAAGAGGCGTTCTCTCGGCATCCTATATTCGCATAAGGGTTTTCGAGCTGTGTCTGACCATACACTTGTATTTTTATTTTTTTATTCGCAAAAACCACCGGTCCTTAAAACTTTTAATTGTACATTACTGCGGCATAAACGTATATATATATATATTAAATGGAATAAAGAGACCCGTACAAATTGTCAGTGGTCGGTTGTATAATTTATATTATATATGTAGTTGGACTCTATTTCTAGGCGTATTTGATATATTCGCTGCAATTTATTTCCATTTTTAATTAAAATTTTTTTTTTTTTTTTCTTTTATACGTATTATACTATTCATAAAATACCTATATTAATTACATAATATTACGCTATAAACGTAATCTCTCGTTTCGGACGTTTTAATTGAGTTCATTGTTCATATTTTTACAACTGAAGACCAAACATATATCTGTAATATAGATACCAATTATTCCAATATCGTACTATAATAAAATTACATGAACATTTTATAACTATAATTATTGTATACCTACGCTTGTACATAGGGAATGGAACGGTCTTGTATAGGAAATTGTAAAAGGCATTAAAATTGTTTCTTATAATAATATTCTTTAATTTCCAGCCGTTTAACTTCCAAAGATAAATTTATATTTCGCATTACGTTCCGAATAGAATGTATTATTAAAAACGATCGTCAAAAAATTTTCTTTTTTTTTTTTTTTATAAATTTATTGTACACTAACATAATAGCAGGTGTATTCAATAGTGGATTTGGGGAGGTGCGTAGGGAGACAGAGCTACTCTTCATTTTTTTTTTTTTTATGTTAAATAGCGTATTTCTTAATTTATTAATCAAGGAACACAGCTGGGAACGCAGTGTAGCTGTTTAAATTTTTATTTTTTAAAAATGTCATTTTTTCGGGAAACTCGTGAAATTATGAAAACGAATATTTTTTTTTGTTCTTATCGCATAATAGGTTTTAGATAAAAATCACGATATACAATTTTGAATATTTGATCTCATTAAATCATATTGATATCATATAGGTAGTAAATAATCTTCATTATCCATGAATAGCTAAAGCCTAAAAGGATGGTGATATCTGTTAATATAGGTAGTTGTTTACATTTAATTTTATTAGTGGAATGGCAATTTGCGTTCCACTTCTATCACTAATCACGGTATGCGGAAAAAGAACTCCCAATAAAAAAAAAATAATATTTGGTAAAAAGTCCCAATCTTAGGAAAAATAAGTCCTAAAAACAATATTTGGTTGATAAAAATATAAATAAAAACAAAAAAATAAATCAATAATTTTAATAAAAGTACGCAATTTTATAACATTTTAAAATATTAATTATAAAAAATATATTTATGTAGGTATTCATGATCGATCGTGCCTAGTGACCAAGACAATGATACTATGATAGGTACCAAATCTGGACGTGGTTTTAATTTATATTTTTTTATTTCATTCTTATTTTAGAATTCTATAAACTATTTGTTAACCTACTATATACTTATGTGTAAATCAACAATGTCCCTCGTGTTATATCTCCGAGCGTACACGGAAGATTAAGTGGCCAAATATTTTGCACAACGACATAATATTAAAACTAAAATAAATTTAAATTAAACACTTGATTTGTGTTATCAAATAAATTAGTTTTTATTCAAATAGTACACGCACGCACAATAAAATAGCATAAAATAACGGTGTCAGTTTAGAAGTATTTAAGGTTTAAAGTAAAAAATATTCACAATGTTAAAATATTAAGAAAAACGGCAAGTCCGAAAGGAGGTGTTTAATACAGTAAAAATTAGTGTCATTATGGACTACAGATTGATATTACATCTAAATTAGACTAATAATTAAAATTAATTACTTTATATCTGGGACTTATTTTTCTACAGTTGGGACTTTATTTCCCGGGACATTTTTTTTCCTAGATTCCTAATCACTATGTTTTGGATTTTCCGTTATCGTATAGTCGTTTTTATTCACATTTTAGTTTAGGCAAAAGAAGTTTAATGGGAGTATAAGCTTCTAATAGGAAATTTATTGTAGTTGATACTTTAAAGAAGTCAATTATCGATTTTCCCAGTATACTACCTATAGGTAGTTTTCTTATGTGAACAGGAAATCTACACCAAAAATTTTTATAAATCAAAAAGTAATAATGTCAGAGACTTAAAATATTCACATTACTTACAGTAGTACTAATAAATTGACATATAATTAACAAGAAAATTTTAAAAACGGTTTGATCACTTATCAGTAATTTATAAAAAAATTTGTTGAAAAATTATATAAAGACTATATTTCTGTCTACATATACAACTTTTTTATTATACATATACAACTCAATTATTCATCAATAAAGGAATAAGTATTCAATTATTTTGAAAGAGATTCCTACTATGCTTTCTCGACAATATGTAACCCATTGTTGATGTAAAAAAAAAATGTTGTATTTTTATATTCGTGTTATATAATAGTGTAAAATGTTTTTAATAACGTCTCCTGGTTGAGAAATTTTGGATAGGAGGTGTAAGGGTACGAAGTCCACCACTAATTATTTTTTTCTCTAACGCTGATTTTTTAACTAAGTTCAGAGTCCGTCCTTATAAATTTTTTTTTTCCAATTCAACCACTGGGTTTATTATATTTTTGAAAATAAACAAAAATTGTTTGAGACTTTATAAATTAAAACGCGAAAATTTTATTATACCTTCGGTAAAAATGTAAAATAAATTTCTTTAAACAAAGATCGAAAATTGAATATAATTACGATAATTATTTGGGGGACATAATCATTTTTCTATCAAAATATTTTACAAACATCGTGCATAATATTATATGTTGAATTCGATATAATAGACTAAAATAAATATTTTAAATTCATTTTTTAAACAAAAACATCCCTGTACAGGGAACAAATTTCGATATTCCAAAATTGATTCATGCTAAACAAAATTCAAGTAGTGTAATAGGTAATATGAAATGTCATTATATTTTTTGTTTTCCTGAATATGATTGTGTACCTACTTGGTTGTTTATGCACATTCGCAACGTTACGTTATGATCTATATGCAAAAAGCGTAAGTGAACAGAACAGATCAAACCGAAAAAGTTTCTCTGCCCTTGATATCACATAATATTATATCGTGACGATCTTGTTGTATCGAATGATCGTAGTAAACTTAGATAATATCATTATTAATTATGTCTCGGTCAGTTTGTATAAAACTTCCGATTCAGATTATTATTCCACAACACGGCCGTCGGTATAACATTCCCGACATACTATTACGTAACAAATCGATTTAGTTGTAATATTTCAATAACAAAGATATTAGATATTATGATAATAATTGTTTACAATCGGAAAATTATTGCCCAATTGAAATCAACATAGTTTAGTGTACTAAAACTCGCCCTTCTTATGATGTAGATGATATGGCCACATGCTAATGTACAAAAAGACGACGAAAATGGTATAAATATTTTATATTATAATAGGATACGTTTGGATGCACTAGCCGGGGAAAACTTCTTAACACACGCATATGGATCATATAGGTATATATATATATATATACATTATACGACCGCACGTGAAAACGTGTGCGCGTCGTATAGGGGATACCCTTAATTTTGTTTAAAAACGACCTATTTGCTCAGGTGATAAGGGAAAATAGAGGGCTTACGACCGGAGGAAAAAGAGCCAGAAAAAGATAGATAGATAGAGAGAGAGAGACAGAGAGAGAGACAGAGAGAGATAGAGAGAGAAAAGATAACGGCTCGACACTTGTCAACAATAATTCACCTCCGCCGACTCGCATGCGGATATTGTTTCTTTCTCCGTTTCCAACGGCCCGTTACCCGATAAATTATCGACAAAGTCCCTGGGTCGCCGCCGACGATCCTCGTGTGCCCGCGTCTCTTGGACTTTTTTTTTCTTCTCTCTCCCGTCCAATATTTTATTATTTTAAGAAATTCGGAAAAACGGAGGACGGGCGCGGGAAAGGGATAAAAATAAAATAAAATAAAAGTTTCTAAAAAAAAAAAAGGGAAAAAAGTTAGACAACCGCGTCCCCCCACCCACCGATTTTGTTGTTAACTCCTACATATATACGCGGGGATTCGACGATATTATTTCGCGCTCAGGGCCTAGGCGTTTCCATCACCCTATCCCCCGTTCCCGTGCACCGCGCCCTCCGATTGAAATAATGAAAGTCCCATTTTGTCGTCGCTATCCCGCGCCCCATCGAAACCTCAGCTGTTCCACCTGTTCCACGCCGCCGCCCGCCCGTCCTGTCGGCACCGTCATATATAAGACCCTTATCTCGGTACATTGGGTTTTTTTTTCTTCCCTGTCCGCCGCCACCCGTCCCTGCGTCGGCCCTGCGTGCGGGGGAGGGCCGAAAACTTTAGCGTTAGTCACTTCGATTTCGGCAAACCGGGCCGTCCACTTGGCCCGTCCCGCCCCCGCACCGGCGACGGAGGGGTAGTTTCGAAGGGACGGGGGAGGAGGTGGAACACAATGGCGACGTATTATATGGGAAACCGCCGCCCGGGCTAATTTACAGCGTGACAAGACGGTCTTAATTCACTGTGCGAAATTTAATGATCGCCGGAGCACTAATTATTATTACTACAATCGCGTTGAAATCGAGCCCACATTCCGACCGGGATAAAAGGGCTGTAACTGTGACGTATATATTATATACCTACTCTCTCTCCCGCGCACTTTCTCTGAGACGACGATATATAGTAGTACCGAGAGACAACATTTTTTTTTTTTTTTTTTTTTTTTTCCATTTCCATCCAAGTGTATTTGTAAGATTTTCATTTAAAAACACGGCAAGCACGTGAAACACCGCTGAACATCGTAGATAAATATACACTGAGAATATTGAGAAATTTCAACATGTAAAAAAAACGTATAACAGATACAAAATGCCGTATATCTTATGCAAGCATTACAACCGCAATAAGTGATCAAAGTGGTTCGATATAAGTGGAGGGAGGGGATATAAAATAAATATATATTGTACAAAAAAATAAAATATAAAAATGAAAATTTCCCTATAGTGTATTCAAAAAAGTATTATAAGTAACAATACTATATCGTTTCGACCGCGAGTCATTATCGGGTTACGGTTATAATATAATATATAATAATTTTACTGATACATGTTGTTATTGTTTATAGTATGTATTTATTTTCAATTTATACGAATATTAAATTGTATAGAATAATTTTTTTTCAATCGTTTTAAATATGTCAATTGTTTGTGTCAATTTACATTCTTTTTCTGAACTTAAAATTAAGTAAAAACGTTAAAAAAAAATCGTGTCAAATGACAAATTTATCGATATTTAATCTTAATTTACAGAATAGTGCATTCATACTGAAAATTGTTCGTTAAAATTTCAATTGAAAGTTGCAACAACTAGAAAAGTAGGGTATTTTAGTAATTCTAGACTATTAAAAATGATTTAAATATTCATAAAAATGTTTAAAAAGTGTTTCATAAAAATTTCTCCGAACAGCTAAGACTAAATAACAGTGAGTTTAAATACTAAAAGTAAAGTTATAAGGTTTATTTTACTTTAGTAATAATTTACAACATTTTAATTTTAATTTAATATGTTATTTTTGTTTATATTAAATTACATGAAAAAGTTATTTTTACATAATTAGTTTTTGATAATTTTGTTATTTTTAAGATTTTTCTTTGTTTTTCTTATTGTTGGATTGTGATAATAATATTTTACTTTGTGACTGTACATATTTATTTTCAAAACTGTTATGAATTCAATACTTACTTTATTTTAATATTCGTATATCAAAATGTCCTAATAAAAACATACTATAAGTGAAACTCAACAAATAATTTTTCGGTCAAATATCTTGTAAAATTCAAGATATAATTCACTAATAACTCAGTCACAATATTTACAAATATTAAAAAGAAACTTTTTACTGAACTTAGTTATTATTTATTTTTAACTTATTCAACTTGAACTAGTTTAAAAAAAACAAATAACTTCCCAGTCTTGCTTACATCTTCCAGTATATACATTTTGAAATAAAATTGAAATAAATAAATATTATAATTCAATGAAATATAGCTCTTATATAAAAACTATATTCGTT
The DNA here is from genome assembly GCA_025469235.1 of Pemphigus obesinymphae. Taxonomy (NCBI): domain Eukaryota; kingdom Metazoa; phylum Arthropoda; class Insecta; order Hemiptera; family Aphididae; genus Pemphigus; species Pemphigus obesinymphae. Next base: position 41,318 of record JAIPRL010000359.1, read on the forward strand.
TTGTACTTTAAAAATGTGACATATTTTCCAAGAAAAATTATTTTCCGAACAAAATAGGTGGTGGTGGGAATGAAGAATTTCAAAAAGAAAAATTCAGAAGATATGAAATCATTTTATTTAAATAATGATATGTAAAAACAAATGTTTATATTTTCATGTTAAATAATTCTTTTAAATAGTCACATTTACTCCTTCAGAGACAATTTTCAACATAATATATAATGTATTTTATGTGTGCTCGTTATTTGTGATTTAAGATGAACTTTTATTTTAAATGTTTTAGCGTTTTTTACCATTTTATGTACCTAGTATGCATGTATATTGCATGTAGTTCACTTCGCTTTAAAACTAGAATAATAATTTATTATATGGAAATAGTCTAAATATATACAATTTACATGCCATATAAATGAGACTTATTTTATTTTTTCCTTTATAGGTCATCAATTCATAAACGTTTGTAAAAAGAAAAAAATATATTAGAAAATATATAGTAAATTTTTAATTTGAATGAAATATTTTAAACGGAAACGAATACGCGTATTTAAGTATAATTCAACATTTTGACATTTTTAAATTTAATTATAACAGGAAATATGTAATATATATGTATTATTATTCAAATCATACATTATATACTTTTATTTCATATTTTCATATGCGGTGTACATTTATTAAGATAATTTTTGTATATTTTTAAACTTAATTTAAATATTTTTCCTTCATTTAAGTAATTTCTATGTATAAAACTACAAATATAATTTATATAATCAATTGCTAAAAATATAGTTTTAAAATATATATACCTATATATAAATTTTTTTTTTTTTTTTTAATAAACCAAGGTGTTTTTGTGTAAATACATAACTATAATAATATCGATAACATTCTATTTAACTGCAGTTTTCTTTACGAAGCCGTGTTCATTATAATACATTCGTTAGTGTTTATTAGGCAATTGTAATTATATTTAAGCGAGCTCTCATAGCTTTACCGTAATATCAGTGGAAAAATCTTAGTAATGGGGTGTGTAAAATATTAAACAAGAAAAGAATTCCTGCGGCAGATACAATTGCTCGCGAGAAGAGTAAAAATGGTATAACAAATTTCATTTCTGACGTTTGCGAAATCCTTCTCTGACCACTTGCAGCGGGGGGAAAGAAGTAAATGTCCTATTAATCATCATGACGTTTATAATGAAACAATAGCCGCAAAAGTATCCGGGTTGAATTTATCAAGTTTTATTACGTTATAAAGATATTAAGTGTGATATATAATATATAATAACTTTTATAGCTCTCTTTTCAAATCGTTTATACTTTTTTTTCTTTTTTTGTCTGTTCGTAATCGGATATTTTTGAAAATGGTATTTGGAAAAAACTCGTCTTGTGGTCGTTTAAATCTCGTATTTTATAATATAAGGTTTTTTTTTTTTTTTTACATATATAACCGCTCGCTACAGTATACCTACACATATATATATATGTGTGTATAAATTATCACCAGCAAGGATTACAAGCAAAAGGCCATGCAGGTCACCGTTATAATAATTGTGTTTGCGTTGAATTTTTACACGGATAAAAAACGACGGGAGACAGGCAAAATATCTCGTATCAACGTGCCCGCCGAAAAGCACTTTCGTTAATTTGTTTCTCGGCGCTAAAGGATTAACGGCAAATTGGAGGAGAGGGACGTCGTCGTCGTCGTCGTCGTCGGCGGAAATATACTCTCTGAATACAAATAGAGACGTGTGGGCGAAAAAAAAAAAAAAAAATATATTAAATAATACTACACCCGCTGTGAGCTGCGAGGGGGAACGAAAAAAAAACGGCGGAGAACCGATGACGGGATTATGACACCATGATTAATTAAACGAGCCCAGACCGAAAATAAAAATAAAAAACGAAGAACTCGACGAAGTCGGTGCGGTATATATAATATAATATATAATAATTTTTTTTTTTTTTTTTTTTTTTTTTTTTTTCGAACAACTTCATTTTTCTCTCCCTGCCGTCCCGTCCGCGTCTCTGCTATATATCGCTACTGTGCGCTCGCGGAGAAACGGTAATTAGGGCTTTTCAGAAAATAAACCCGTGGCCCGCAGGGTGTCGTGTACATGTTCAGCGGCGAATGGGCCGACAAAATAATAAAATGTAATCTAAATCGAAAATAAGTGAAAATAAGTTGCAAAACGAGTCCCAAACCTATATAATATGTAGCTCTATACTATATAATATTTGCAGAAATAATACGGTTTAAGACGACAAATTGGATTTGTCACTATAATCAACAAATCTATATAATTTCTTACGTCTCGACAATATGATGTATATTATCCCAACGATAATGTATTTCTATATCGATATAGTTATCTGCATTAGATCGGTAAACATACCGTTATTATTATTTCGTCAATTTCACAGTAACCTGTTAACAAGACGATAACCATTACATTCGCGCAATTATTAAAAAAAAAAAAGTATAATTTCATATCGATAATTGATTATTTATTTTTATAATAATAATAATAATAATAATAATATAATATTCTATCAAATTACCACATAATGTTATTATTAATATTTGTTGTCTGCCTTTATTAATGTATTTCCCCTATTGTATTGGACTCGTCTTGTAATGTCAATAAAATATTCCTAAAAATTATTTTATCATCCCAACAGTTAATTATACATAAACGACAATGTTATTCTGTTAAACTTATTACTTTTCACGACAATATAGTTATTTAAAAATTATAAATACACGATGATTAATAATAATTAATTGACCAATTACTGAACTAAATATTTTCCGGTTGTAAATATGTATAGTAACAGTAATTTTATCAATATTACCGAGGTTTATTTTTCAGTGTAGTAAATTCTAAAGTATTTCTCAAACCGTGATTTAAGATAATACCTCTATGTCTTAAATCGTACCACAAACTATTGCAATCCTTTTTACAGAACGATATTTATAGAAAATATCTATACGAATCGTATTTCTACAATACATAGGGAATATATATATATATCACTGTAAAATGGGGTGAATACAGGGATAATTTGAAACGAAAAATGAGAATTTAAAGTTTATTTTATGAAAAAAAAAAAATTTAATTCGTCTTTTTATTTACCCGATAATAGAGTAAATAAGCAAACACCAAACAGGTGTAAATACTTATCCCGTATATGTACGAGTGTAAATATATAATATAATTTTAAACATTAACTTTAAATCAATAAAGTTGAGAAAATTTTACTTTTTTTTTTCTAAACTTAAAAAACTATATATTTAATTTAATAATAAGATATTTTTTATTACATTTAAGACTTTTTAATGCTAATGCTAATAATAATAAAGAACTTTTTTTTATAATTACAAAAAAAAACTGTTGCTATTTACTTTATTTTTTTTACATAAAAATGACTTTTGAAATTTAATCACCTATAAGAAATCTATGAAAATTTAAATATTAGTACTTCAATCATCAAAAAATAATAATAACAATATTAAATTTTACTTGATTAGGTACTGTAAGAAATATTTCTTTAGTAAAAAAACGTGTTAATGGAATGAATTGCGTTGTTATTGAACGGAAAATGCAATCAACAAATTTTGGATGATATTAAATATTAATCGAAACGATATATAACGTACATAATTACATATAAGCACCAACTAAACTAACATACCTATTATTTTCAAACAGTATCAAAGTAATTCGTAATTATTATTTTCTCGACAAATGCAGTACCTATACGTATGATTTATTGCTTTGTAACATATATAGAATCTTGTATGCTATCGATCGGACGTAGATACAATATATTTTGGGAAATCTAATTTAATAATTTTATTGTTTTTATATATATTTACTTGAGCGCACGACCAAACACACAAACATATCTATTTATTTTCAAAATTCTATCCACGTGTTGTTCTACGGGAAGGTTCTTAAATTACATCGAATGTAACCTGACCATATATACGCGGATATCCTTAAAAACCGGACAATACTCTTGGGATTGTCGCGGTAGCAGCAGACTTAAATATACGATAAACGACAGAGGAGAACGAAACTCGTGTTGGAAATATTAGTACACGACTTTGGATTCTTCGAGTAATAATATACTAGACGTACGTGGAAATTATATTTTTTCACTCATTTTCAATTAAAATATAGTTTAAAATATTTTAGGGTATTTCATTATATGTACAGTAGTTGAAGCAATATTGTTATTATAGTCACTGTATTCAATTCCTAATAACTAAAATCAATGATGTGTGTTTAATTATAAACATATACGAGTAGGTAAAAATGTTTCTGGATGTATATGCGGGGTGTTTTTCTCTGTAAATATTCATAATTTAAAAAAAAATACATAAACGAGATGTTCAAATTTTACCATATATTTTCCGTGTTATTTTTTGAATTCCATACATTTTTTAAATGTCAATCTACATATTATTTACTTGATATTCCAACGCTTGATTTTGTCTGAAAATTTAGATATACTTATCAACTATCAAATATTAAATCAACAGTCAATTATTTAAAAGCATTTAAATTTAGAAGAGCGGATAGTTATAAAAAAATTATTCCCAGTCCCTTCACACCTCAACAATAAACTATATTAATTCAATATTCGGTAATGAAACATCGACATTTTAAGAAAAATATTCAGCGTTAGAATAACAAGTCAAAAAAATATATGTTACCTTTTAAGAAAATAATAAAACTTAAAAAAATAACAAGTATAAAAATAAACAAAAATTCGAAATTTTTATAAAAAAAAAATTCTGACAATTATTTTTAATTTATAGAAATAAAAATGTAAAATGTCATCCTGATACTGACGATGATAGTTGGTCTATTGTTCTTTTGACCCTCACACACACACAATAGTATATTATAATTATTTGAAATTTGAAAGCAAAGATAAATCATTGCATTCGAAAGTCGATTTTGAGCAAAGTTTGGTTGTATAATATTAATATTTAAAAAAAAACCTTATCAATTTTATTTGTTATTTTCCCAATATATATAAAAAAAATTCCATTTTACACTTAGAACCAATTATACAACTAAAACCAATTTTTACTCTACTCAAAAAAATGTATACAAGTGTTGAAAAACACATTATGTTAAAGCCAATATATATATCCTGTTTTTTTTTTTTTTTTTTTTTGAAGATTCTAATAAAGTATAGATTTATAAAAAAAAGTAACTCATACTATATTCAATAGTGTTCATTTATAGTTTTAAATATTTTCAAGGTTATAATGAATAAGTTCATAGTAGGTACTTATGAGTTGCGATACATAAATGATTCATGATTGCAGTTTTAAATATACGAAAAACTAAAACTTTTGTTTTAAAGTACACATTAAAATAATATTATGTTACATATTTCTACGTTTCCATTATATACGCGAAGATTTTATCATAATTTTTTATTAGATATTATACGTAATACAATAATACTAGATTTTTAGACTGTATTTTTTTAGAATATAAAAGTCCGTTTTTACATTATAAAATACATTCATATAATATTAGTTTAAATACCTATATATTAGCAAAAGCAGGTATTAAATATCTAATTAAAAAGTAGAAGTTCAATTAAAAATGTTATGTTGTATTTTATGATTTATACCATTAATTTACTAACTTAACTTTTTACAGTTCATTTTTCATAATTTTCCAGTTATGTTAACACATTGGGGTTGAATGATTTTCATGAGTTCGTTATAAACATAATATTATAATTTATATTTGAATCTAAATTAAATATTATTTATAATTATTAATTACCTATTGTGTACTTTTTATTATTTAGAGGGATTAATGTAGGCCAAAACTATTGCATTTTTTTTTTTTAATAATTTTAAAGATTCGAATCTTACAATTCGTTTAATGGAAAATAAAAAAAAATAACTTTTCTTTAACTGAGTTAAGTTATACATTTTTCATTTTAACTTTAAACTTAACGAGTTTAAATTATTTTTCACTAACTATAAACTTTTAACTGGAATATTTTAGGTTGACTTAACTTCACTGAAATTCGAGTTAATTTTTTGTTCATTAACTTCCCCATCTTTGTGACTGTAACGAACATAGATATTTTTGTCGATATAATAATTTTCTATCAAAACCAGAACGATTAAATTTTACACCATATGCTTTATAGTTTATTCCCATTGAAAATGCAATTTATTGCGGGGAATAACACGCAATTAGGTATATCATATTTATACAATACATAGGCATAATAATAATAGCGATCTTCTATTCATATATATATATATATATAGTCGAAGAACTCATCGTCCTTTCACCGTCCACTTTTGTTTTTAAGCGGATTTACCAGGTTAACCGTCTATATTCTCCTATAATACTACTGCGGCACCACCAGAGTTGTATTCGTTCTACAATATATAGGTATATATTTATTTTTTTTTTCATAGTTTCATCGCAGATTAATTCTCCAATACCCCGAAAATATATTCTAAATTATTATTATATTTACTATAGGTATTACGAATATCGATGAAACATCATTAAAGTAATAATATATGTGTACCTCATAGAAATATACTATATTATAATAGATTAGTATTGATATAACAATGAGACAAACCAATATCGTAAAATTATCGGTTATTTAAAGCATTCCGAACGTTTATTTTAATTTATTAATTTATTTCCCGGCTAGCATATACGAGTATAATCGCATGATATTTCCAATAACTTGAAAGCACACATAAATTGCCTACACAGGTGTATAATAGAAACCGTAAATATCCGCAGGCCATACGAACAGACCCTGCAGATCGTAGCTTAACCCCAATCTGAGAGATTGAATGTAGCCACAGGGCCTGTTTGGATTATTTATTCGATCCTGTATCTAACGTTTACCTAGAAGAGAATAAACGAAAAAATTATATAAAAACCGAAAAACCATAAAATATGTTATTGTTTACATATATGGTTCGCATTTCACTCGTGTACCTACCTAAACTGCATGCAGTATAATATCGTTTCATATGCATACTACATTTATATTGTACGCGGAAAACTAATACGCATAAACGAATTTCGTAGACTGTAGTTCATGTTATATGGTCTCGAATTATGCTAAAATTGAGATAACATTTTTTTTTTTTTTATTTCGTTTCAACACACAAACAATCCTTTTTCTCTTGTTATCCTAAAAAAAAAACGCGTACCTACGCTAGTTGGACAAATAGTACTATAGTAAATAGAATTTTGAATTTTATTTTTCTCGATTATATTCAGTAGGTAAGTAAATGCCTAAATTATAAATGAAATGAACAAGACCCGTTCAAATATTAAATTTCTTTAATTAAATACCTAGTTCTTGTATTCTAATAATAAAACGTTTAAAGTTTAATACTATTGAACAGTAAAATTTCGTCCTTTGGTTCTCCAACGGAATATAGTGTCTAGTATTATTATTCATAATATATTTCAATTATAAATATAATAATAATAATTAGTTTTTAAACACAATAATACTCTATCATCCCCTACATTTATAAAAATGTTTTGTCACAAAAGGTTTTACGCCTAAGGAAACTACTGGAATAATCGAAAAATGACCTCTTCGTACTATCAACTAGAACCGATTTGCTATCAAAAATGTTCTTTACTCCAAAACTCTTACTCGCTCAAAATCTCAAAAAAAAAAGTTTTTAATGATAAACAAATTAAGAACGTATACTCTGCAAGCGTACTAAATTTCCGGTTTCTAATCGTATTTAAAAAAAAATAATCAAAAAACATAAAATACAACGAACAATATCTATCGCCCTAGTAACCAAATCGACAAACTCGTAACTATGTAATAGTAACTACTGATTGACGGACACAACGGGGATAGGATATAAGATGCCTACACTTATGTTTAAAAATCTAAAACACGGGGGGTATAGTGGAATATTAAAATTTTTCATTTTGTGAAATAAGTACTGTATATTATATATATATATATATAGGTGTTAGCACAATAAAATTGAATTATTTTAAAATCACATATTATAATGACCATCAGAATTCTGATTTGGGCATAGGAAAACTACTATAGAAAAATTGAAAATTAGCCTCTTTAAAGTAACTATAACAATAATTATAATTATAACTACTTGCTATAACAATAATTAATTACGTTTGCTATAAAAAAAATAATTGCTCTACCCGAAAACCGTTTCTACTTGAAATATTGTATACGGATATTAAACACACATCATTGTAAAACTTATTATACATTCTTCACTTCTGTCAGAATCTAAAATAATACACCATACTATAGGTGCATTTGAATATAATATATTATAAATAATTCTGGATCAATTTCTAACTATTCCATTATTACTTTAGGTGCCTTTATATTATAGTTACTGCGTTCTAAGAGTATAAACAATGATTTAACTGTAAATTATATACGGTTTAGTTGTAATATAATAGAACAGTGTTATTTGTTTATTAAGTTGCGTTTATTTTAACACAAGACGTAAAACATATAAATCGCAAAACTAAATAATAATAAATCGTAGAATTGTACACCGGTTGTACGTATTTTATATAGAACGCACTCGAAACAAGTCCCGGTGCTGTCTGGCGTCTGTACAGCGTAGAGTCATGTATCTATATATATATATATATATATGATGTGTGTGTGTATGTGTATAAATGTGTATTTAATATTATAGAGTATTCTTACTTCGAAAATTCTTCAATAAAGAACAAAGTAATTTCGTCTAGTTCGATAGGTTAAACAAAACCCGAGGAAAATGAAAATACAAACCTCTAGTGAATATAATATAATATTAAGACAAACAGCAAACATAATATATAGGTGTATTGTTAAAATAAACTCCAATATCTATATATCATGACCATTGGCCATAGGCGATTCTAACGTATAGTTATGGGTGGGCAACTAATGTTTTTAAGTCAAATAGTTCTATATGTAAAAAATGAAGGTTCAAGCCATAATAGTTATTAAATTATTGTGAGAAACGTAGTGTATTTATTTAGTTTATTGACGGGATTATAACCCAATTACAAGAACAGATTTTTGTCAGTTTGGTACTTCTCTTATTTATATAGTTATGTCAAAACAAACCAATCTCCATGGTTATAATGTCTATCACTGTCAAATTAAATAAATCACATTAGCCAAACCTACTTTGATTATATTTAACTCGTGCTTAACTATAAATAGAACATATTTGACCAAACCCAGTCATTTTTTTTTTTTTTAGCATTGTCATTATCCCCTAAACGTTCCATCGCATGGATTTAACAAAATTAATTTCCAATAAAATTTGAGAGAACTTTTAGTTTTTAAATTGCTCAAAAAATAGTTTTAAAATGCAATTTTTAAATCTATGTGATCAAACATATTGAGAAAGTAATGAAAATACTATTCCCCCCCCCCCGATCTTTAGTCGGAAAATATGCGGCTTCAAAATTTGAGAAATGCTGAGACTCTTTTTTACATATATTTTAACGCAATCGTGAGGCTCTCAATAGGACACTACATTAACCGTAATTCGGCCGTAATACTTGTTTTGTGCGAGACAAACTTATTCGAGCGGTACTTATGGTATAATTTCCAAATTTTTAACAAGTTTATCTATGCCGTAGCATCTTTATTTTTCTGATAAAATAAATACAATTAAAAATTATTCGTTTGTAAATATTCATTTTTTTTTTTTTTTTTTGTTTGTTTGTTTTTCATTTAATGTAAAAAATGTTTGAGTTATGATATCAAAAAAAAAGAATTTAAAACGTTGTAATATAGATACATTTTTCCTTTAGATATTGTAAAAAAATTATAATTTGATCATACATTTGCTTGAGTATAAGTTCATCCCACACACACAAACCCACTTTTATAGTATAAACAAATGTAAATATATTATTATTATTATTATGTATATTGGATAAAACGATATTTTAAAATTATGTTATATAGACTAGCTGAATTACCCGGTTTCGCTCGTAAAACAGTTTTACCTGGTATGAAAAAGGTTTAGATGTAAAATGTAATATTATCAAATATAGGTAATAAATAAATAATAATGTAGTTTTCAAATTAAATTTCGATTTATTCATTCATTCATTTAATAACAACGGCAACACTATGTAACAAAGCATTTTACATCATATATTATGATAGTAATTTATAGTTTATATATAGCATAAAATCAACAAAACAATAAAAAAAAGTTTGTTCTATTGAGAGTAGTACAAACTAAACCTTTATGGTATCTCTAAGAACAATCTCTGAAATTTTCGTCCAAATCGGTCAAGTCGTTCAAAAGGTATACGATCACTAACACACGCGCAGATGAATTATATAGGTACAGTATATGTAAATTAATTGGTAAGCCAGTAGCCCTAATTATTGATATAGTGCAAATATTTTACTGCATTTTTTCAAACAAAATATATGTCTAATATTGTTCTTGCGTGAAATAAATATTTCAAAAATCATCGAAAAAATGTTTTGAAAAATTTTAAATTATCCATTTTATAGATTTACTTATGGATAATATTGAAAAAACATTTAGTTGAATTTTGAACGATTTCAAAAATACAGCAAAATACAGCAAGTATTTAACAATGGCACGAATGTGAGATATTATATCGACCTTTAAACAATTATGATGAATAGGTGTAAAAATTACCAAATTAATTTTCTAAATAAAATTTACTCCTCCCCCCCCCCATTTTCTTCTATATAAATTTAAATTTAATCCCCAACACCTCCTTGCGTTGACCCCTGATTGACAATAAAATCATGTGATGGTCGATGGTCTCTGACCGTATTGTCTCGATGGTCAAGAAAAACATATATATATATATATTTTTGAAATTTTTCATTACAGGGAACACATAATAATAATAATAATATCTGTGTGTTTATTACACAATACCTATACAATATATATATTATATATTTATATATATATATATATATATATATATAGGTACGTTATATACACCGCGGTAGACGACCATTTGCGGTTTTATAATGCAGAATTATCTTTGATTTACTGAAGTGATTACAGCCACGGTACATTATTATATAAACAGCGATGTCTGATTTCGAAAATCCCTATCTACCACGTCGTCACCCACAGTGGGTGTGTAGCCCTTTGACGGGTCTCGTTTGTCTGCTACAACATAATCCACCACCGTCGCCCCCGCACCGTGAAAGTCCAATTACCAAATGGATGGTGATCATTTCCTCCGCTCATCCTCCCCGTCTCGCAATATTAACCCTATCGTGCTCGTAATGGTCTACACACAGTATACGGTGGTATTTTTCCAATTCCATCCGTCCACTTCTACTATTGTTCTCTCCGCTCAACTGTATATTATAATAATAATATTATGTACGGTATACGGTGCAGGAAAGGTGACTGCAGTAAGACAGTTAGACCACGAATGCCAACAAGTCCGACCAAGTGCGAACAATTGGATCACACATACTATGAGTTTTGGTGACATGTAGAGTGTAGGCCTCCATCGCAGTTTTCAAAATGATAATTAGTCTTGTTGTCTCTACATTTCATAAAAAAAAAACATTGGTGTCAATTAGACAGCACGCAATAATCCCGGCACAAAACATCGAATATTAAATTATTTGTTTTCCGTCGAAATATTAAGAACGTTCCGGAACTTATCGAATACACAGTTGTATATTATACAGGGTGTCTTATGATAATCTACTAATTGTGATAACTTCCAAGTCCTATAGGTATGTAAATAGAGGGTTTTAAATTATATTATCTTTAAATATCAAACGGTTTCAATGAATTATATATTTTTAAAAAGTACAGTTGGTGAATATTTATAAATTACTTAAAGGTAATTAAAGAGTCGAATTTCTCGAAAATTTGATGAATCAACATTTTAATTAATAATTATTATTGATTACCTACATCATACGTTACTGATTTTCAAAAGATTTTAAATCGTATGTTTATTAAATCTACTATATATTATAACAGATATAATATATGCTATGAGAATAACTAATCATTTTTATCGTCTGAAAAACGTTATCACTATAATTCGTAATTTTTTACTCATAATAATAATAAATATTTATTTTTCAGTAAATAAATAAAAGTAATTTCTAAAAACAAGCGTTCTCTAAGGTAATTAAAATGTTGTAGCAACTGTTATTTCAATGTATAGTTAAGGGTGACCATTCATTCACTAGTCCCACATTTCTTACACTTTACGTACCTATATATTATATGACAATACACCACAATTATTTCGGCTAATGGAACCATACCTAATTTTATTAATTATCTACAATTGGGTTGAATTAAATTAAATAACATGTATAGTTACATAGCTAATATATTTACCATTAATTCAATTATATACAAAATTTACTTATATTAAAAATTTAAAATACATTTTGACTTTTAAATTTATCATTAACAGATTTAAAATATTATAACTCAAGTTTCTACAAATTTACATAGATATAATTTCCTATTACTACCAATTTACAACATACAGACATTTTAATTGATAATGACACATACCTACATAATAATGCAGAGTTTAATGTGAGTAACGATCTTTCGGTCAGATCAATAAATCTTTTGTTTCCTAATTTTTTTTTTTTTTAATTGTTAAATAAATTTTATTCAATTTATTTTCATAGTGATCCATAACTATTAATTTTGACTCATCAAAAGTTGCAGAATATTTGACTTTTAAATTAACCATCGTAACATTGTATATAAATGAAAAAATAAAATAATTTCTAAAAAACGTTTACCTATACTGTACTTACTATTTTTATGTTATTTATTTTTTTTTTTTTTTTAATACAATTTGTACTTACCTACCTACTTAATATTTATATAGTCTGGAGCCCAATGAACTAATTTAAAAATAAAATTACAATAAATATTTTCATAAGTGAATCCTCGTAAGACATTCTGTATATATACATATCAGTTATATGTATATTGTATATACCACCTATGTGTGTGCATAACATAAAACGTTTTTTAAAATCACCTCAATCTCCACCATGGCGTAATTTGACAACCGTGTAATGTCCCACGTGACTCTCGTCGCCGCCAACACTGCATACCTATACTCGGGTCGAAGAATCACGTTTATTGACTAGACAATTTTTTAATAGCGTTAAAATAGTGTTGTAGGTTACTTATTTTTCGATATAACTTTTATTTTTTTTTTCCAAAGATTTACGTGAATTGCTGTCTGATTACGCGAAATAATTTCGTACGAGTTACAGCGCGCAATATATACAATATATATAATAATTGATGAATTAGGAAAAAAAATTTTATTCATTGAAGCAAAGTAATTGCCTGATGTACGTGCCGTACATATGTCATACATAACATGTACATACCGATTCTTTACTAGTAACGATATATGGGGCAATGGGGCATGACTATATGCAGTTACAGAGACGTGTACCTACCCACGAATTCATATGCATTGCCGCAAAAATAGGCATTAGTTAGTTACGAAAATTCCGGGTAATCCTTTTTTTAACTTTTTAACTCAACTAGTCAATTATTTTTCCATCGACTGCCTATTACTACCTAGTTAATTAATGTTGACTTCAATCAACTATAGTTTAAATTTTCATTGTAAGTAAGTACCTATGAACTTTAACATTGAAATACCGCAATAACTGGAGACGCCGGTTAGAGTTGGTCTTAAGGGGGATGTCTCACCTCCCCCTCACTACACCAATGGAAAACGGTCGGCGAAGTTCAGTCGGCAAAAACAAAAAGTTAATAACCTATACATTTATATGGCAAAATCAAAAAAAAGTTGATACACAACTTAATTTTTATTTTTTTGCTTTTATAGTGGAGAGTTTTATTTCAGATATAACCCACACACTCCATCCACCATAAATATTTCTTCACGCCGACCCTGCCTGGGACCTATGTTTCTGAGGGGCTTAAAGATAACTTTGATTTTTGATAATATAAATATACATTCGAATACAAAGCTAAAATAAATTTGGTATACTATACAATAAGTATTAGTTATATAGTTTATATATTATATTATATAAGAATTTATAATAAAAACTACACTAAGAAAATAAAAAATTACACCTTTAATGTAATCAAATAGAATACATTTACCGTTAAAAAAAGTGGTCAAAAACTTTTCGAAAATATTAGCATGTAAATTCGGTACCACAGTAAATATTTTATGTAAATTTTAAGTCACTAGCGTAGTTATAATATTTTTTTTTGTTGATGTATAGGTAGTCATTTTTAGTCATTTTTTATGGTTTTTCTTCACGCTTAAGAAAGCTACAGAGAAAATCGAAAAATAATCTCGTTAAAGTAGGTATCGACTAGAATGAATTCTCTATTAGAAAGCTCTTTATCCAAAAACTCTCACTCAACTTCTTCTATACGGAAAAAACTATAATATACATACATAAAAATGATTTTAAAAACTGCTTAGATACAGATGGTAGAAGTTGATCCATCGTTTTTTTTTGGTCTTTGGACATGATAGTGCATATATAATAGTGTTATTATTTTTTACATTTGAAAGCAAAAATAAATCATTGTATTCTAAAAACGATTCTGAGCGATATTTTACCTCTACCAACTACAATGAATTTGTTTATTATGCATGTTTAATGTCTATAGTATTGTGAAATTTTCTAAAAAATAAACACATCATTTTAAAACCAACACATTTTTTTTCACGGTCGGAACGTACAATTCTAAAAGTTCTAAGAAACTATGTGACTCATTGAGATTAAAAAAGATCGAGTTCTATAAGATATTTGTATTCAAATTGTTATCTCGACCTAACCCAGGAAGGGAAGGAGAAAGGAAAATGGCACAACTACGAATTAATACATTGTTTTTTTTTTTTTTTTTGTATGAAGTTGTACTAAATCATTGATTATATATAATCAATGCTTGAAATTTTCACAGTTAATTTTTCACAACCAACCAGTTAAAAACATTAGGGGTGAACGATTTTTGTGGGTTCAATACATAATATTTCAATCGAAATTTAACTACACTATTATGAATGAATCCTTACTAACTATTTATGAATGACATTATAATCCAAATTTCTTTTAAAAAATTGTTTTTTTTTTAATTAACTTTAACTAACATAATATAGATAATATTATATTTAATTGAGTTATTTAAAATATTTTTTACACAGCTACAATTATTATTACTCATTATTATACTGCACAAGTCTATTGTAAACAAAATATTTGGAGACATACTATATGTTTTTTAATATACCTCTTTTAAAATACCAACACTATTCGTTCTATATAAAATATAGGTTTTTTTCGTTCCTATATAAATAATTAGTAGACGGATGAAATATGTAGGTACACTACTGTCATTATTTTTTTTTAATATGTGTTTTGCGTGTTTACTGTTTAAATATTAATTTGTTTCTTTTTTTTCAGTAAACATAAATCGTTTTTATATCCTTACAATTGGAATTTAAGGAATTACGAACTCGGAATCCTTTCTATACTCATACGTATAGGTATAATTAAATAATATATACATATTATGATATAAAAGTAATATAAATATCGTTAATATATTATATTTTTATATAATTTCCCTGGTTCTTCCTGATTTAAAATCTATTTATATCTATTTATATCTAATTATATAAATTATAATTTATACTAATTAAATCCTCCAAAATTACCAGCATTATTTAATAAATGGTATCGGAGTTATTTACATATATATATATATATATTAATGAAGTATTGTACCTATTTAACCATTTCGTCATAATATACTTTTATGATTTATTTTATAGTTTTGAGATAGAATGCGGATTTTCCAAAAACGTAATAAAAATCGCTCATTTTTAAACACATATTATATGAGTATATGATACATTACAGACAGTATATATTTTTGGAACTTCCTATAAAGTTGACAGTTTTTGATATTTATTGATTTCCAATATTATTTTATTTATCAATGTTATTACTCTTATGTTTCATAATAACATTTATTTTATTTTAAAGATTCTCGAAATAGATCAGAAATTTTTAACGAAACTTCGAGTTCAAGTACAATATAGCCATTTAATGTAACACAGTTTTTAAATTTTAGTAGGTATACTGGTATACATAAGTATATATATATTATATAGATAACATTTACTGTTTGATTCTAAAAAACAAAAATTTAAATTATTTTATTCAAAATACGAGCTTATACATGAAAACGTTTAATAAAATATAAAATATAATGTACCTACCTACAATCTACATGTAATTATTATCGAGTGGGTAAATCACAAAAACTATGTCTGGCAAAAAATAAAAGTATCTCCGACCGAATCGAGATCAATAATAATTCTAAAAAAAAAAAATGATTGATTTTATTAAAGAATACATATATACACATTAGACATTGTTTTATTGTATCTTCAATTGAATAACGCTAAAATATTTTTCAAATTTATACTCCACTATTATTTTCTGATAGTCTGCGTTAAAACAAAAACCATACTATATTATTATATAAAAGTTTAAGGAAAATATAGTGACATGTTAAATAACTTTTGCATAGATAAATAAAATAAGTATCGTAACTTTAACTATTTTACACAGTTTAAATTTATGATAATAAATTCGAATGTTTTAGTAGAAAAAAACCACATATTTATGCTTATAAACGAACCGTGTTTTAAGCGGATGTTGATAAAACTTCGAGTCTCGTGGGAGTTTTGGAATGGAATGGATTTTCTGAAAATTCCACATAGCTTTTTGAGGTCACTTCACCTTAAATCATAGGTAAACGTTTGGATAGAAAACATTATATTTCATCAAAATTCTTACCGTGTATGTCGACCAACCATAAGATATTTTACAATAGTAACTTTACCTCGATTGAAACCCAATACTTCTGGGACTACCGATACAATGGAAGAAAACTCGTGTTTACCAATGCGAGTAACATCTAAAATACTAATTTTTCAAAAACCAAATTCCAAAATATATATTTTATTTATAGGTAAAGTTATTTCAGTGAAAACTTTTAATAGATATATAATATTTTAATGGTTTACCCAGTGCCAGGATCAACAGAACTTGTCACCCAGGGTAAAAATAATTGTAGTGCCCTTTTAAAATGTTAATAGGCAAAATTAAATTAAAATGGGTCACTCGGTTAATTTCTACCAAAATTTCTATTATCGGAGATAAGTGAGAATATATTATTTAGTTTTAAGGTTTACGTAATTAAAATTTTATATTTTATACATTTCAAAAAAATCAAAATAAATAACGTGTTTTCAAAAATGATCAAAATCTCTAAAGACCACAACAATATTTTAAATTATTTTAAAATAATGATATCACATGAATATCAAAAAATTTAAAGAATGTGGCCTCTATATAGTTAATGGCTTCGATACTACCTGCAGTTACAATGATAATAACCTAATACTATTCATTTTCAAGTTACAGGAAAATAATTAAATTAGATTCTATTAGAAGTCGATGTGCCGTAGGTTTGTTGTTTTCCAATTACTGATAATTTGAAAAATTAACTACCAATTGTAAAATTCCGAAATACCGAAATCTCTAATATATAGCGTGAAACTTTCGGAGTTTTGCCTCCTTCAGTTTTTTGACTATGCGGTGTTAAAATATATAATCAATATACTTAATACATTCTTCACTTCGCTCAAAATATAAAATTAAAAAGTATCGTTTTAAAAATTATATAAATACATTTTATATTTTTTTTGAAAATTATTTTGAAATATATTATTATTTGTTAACGTTAAAAATGCAATAATTAATTAAAATTTAATTGTTCCAATGTTCACTACCTAACACATTACCAGTGTTGGGAAATATCTAGATAAAAACTTGTTATCTTTTATCTTATCTAGATAAATTTTAATTAATTTATCTTTATCTGAATCTAGATAAAAAAAATATAGTTATCTAAACGTATTGAAAAAAAAAAATTTTAAAGTTGAAATCAAAATTTCCAACCTGTATAAAACTATGACCACATAAATTAATAATTATAGACAGCAACAACAATAATTTAGTTCCCTCGAAATCCTTTCCTCCCGACCATCCACTTAATAATATGAATCGTGAACATGTAAGGATGGAAATATATTATAGATAGTAGTTTCTGTACCCGTATTATACCTACTATAAAGTGAACAATTCATATCTATACAATATTGACATTTGGCCGTAAAATTAAAAAATACATCTCGCAAATACGTGAATACTCGAATATAATTTAAATAATATAAACTGACATTGTATTTAACTTTCAAGTTCAAAATTATCTCTTTTATGAATTAAATACGTCAAAGTCTAAAAATGATACAAACATCCCAAAATTGGAAATATTATTATAAAAATTTTTTACGTTTACATAGTACAAAGTTACATACGTATTCATTTAAAATTTCAAGTTTCTAGGATTATTGTTTTCAAAATTACGAAGAAATAAAAAATCTCGATTTGATGAAATCGTATTTTTGCCATTTTTTCGTCATTTTTTGGTAAATTTTCCTTATGTGTTAAAAAAGTATTGAAAAAACCAAAAAATAACTTATTTAAAATACCAACTAGATGCAGTTTGTTACCGAATAGTCGGAAAAGTTGTAAAGATCGGAACAAAAATATAGGTACTTTTGGAATTTCATCCAATTAATTTTTTACATATTAAAAGTTCAAATTATTTGATATTTATCTAAATAAAAATGATTTTATCTTTATCTTTATTTAGATGAAATTTAGTGTGCTTATCTTTACCTTATATTAATGATTTTTTTGTTATCTGATCCCACAGTACATTACACATTAGTTAATTGAAATATTTTACGTTCATATATTTTCTAATAATGATATTATTGTAAGTACAATGTTTCGTCAAAAAAACTTTATTCACGTAAAAATAGCGTATAAAACGATTTAAAAATAAATCACATAATTATAAATACTATTTCTTGTAAGCTTACAAATAAAAATAAAAGAAAACGAACATGTGAAACTTTAATAATTTGAAAACTCCTGTTGAATTCTAAAAATTTTTTTATGGAATTTATTATTTCAGATTTCTAATCAACTTAAGTATTTTTATGTCACAGAAACGAGTTGATTACTGGAACGGTTTTTTTTTTTCTCACGGCATCCCGTGAATTTTGAAATGTCCGTGACGTATACCCCACTCTGCAGGCTCATTCGAATTTGATTGCTCGACCAAGTATATAGTCTGGTGCAAAACTTCCAAAAATAATTAATCTAATTGACGAGAAGAAGAAATTCTTCATTCTAGACGGTGGCATATTATATTCTGTACGACAGCAATTATTATTCTTTCGCGTAAAATCGTATCTGTCATTTTAGAAAGAGCCGAGGTAAATATATATATATATATATATTACATAAAGACCTTTCTTTGAGAGACATTATATTTTATTAAAAACTTTATTCTAGAACTGAACCATAATAATTCTTTCCCAAAGCCGTTTATATATGATATTATATATAAACTGTCTTTGTCTTCGGTGCAAAAAAATTAATTTTTTCGTTTGGTTTTTACTTGGGTAACTAACATACCGCAGCAGATATAGTTGTTCAGTTCCTATATGTATATACAGGGTATACCAGGTTTTGATGACAAAACTTTGGAAATAAACTCGTATTGTCTAAATGAACTAGTAACCTATTTTATATTTTAATGATTTTTTTTCTTATTTCCTAATTCCCTAATTTTCAGTAATCCATTACACCAACTTATTGATTTTTTGAAATCTAAAAAACTGCTTAACACATCAAAATAAGGAAATTTGGGTTGACAGATCTCATGGTGACGTCCATTTATCGAGAAAATTAATTTAATTTTTAAAACTAAATCCAAATAATTAAAAAATATTATATTTTAATTTCATGATTTTTTTTTTTTTATTTTAATACGAAATTTTTCGACCAAATATATTCCCTTTTTTTACGACAAATCGTGTGATTTTTTTCAAAAACTTATCTCTAATAACAAAACGCAACATGTTCTTAAAACCTAAAATATTGGTCGAAAAATTAATTTTTGTTAATAATTTTAATTATTTGTTGTTGAAAATATGTTTTTCAAAGATTATATCGAAAATGTTATTAAGTTTTAATTATACGAACCTAGACTTTCCCTGAAACATTATTAGAAGTAAAACATTTTTTTGGGAATACCTATCGAACATATACAATATATATTATAATGTGTACCTATATACTGTATATCGCCTATATCTATATATAGGTAAATAAATCTCGAGATGAAATCCGTTTCAAAATTGAGTTGGACATAGCCACCGAAAACATCCATTTCCCATATATATATATATATATATATATATTTATATACATATAGTGTTTCCGAATTCGACAAAACACAAAAGAGGTCTTCGATTCCACTCGACAGCGTGAGCTTATCTCCGAAGTTGTACCGTTAATACCCGCAGGTACACACCCTGTATATTGTATAGGTATACGGCTGATGCCTAACCCCGCACCCTGCGGTAAATGACAAGAGAACGCGTTGTTAATCCGAGTGCGAGAAAAAAGTTTGGCCATAAATAATCATTAAAAGAGGGTTTATATAAAAGGCGAGGGATTAAACATTTTTCACTTAATACACGCACCGTATTAAGGCGTTTTGATGCTTTCGGGCAATCTGCACAACAGACGCGGGCACTGTCGGGGTTTTTATTGTTTTCGATTGTTTTTAATTTTGTGTATATTTGACTAGAGAGGGACAAGTGGTATATATATATATATAATAATATGTAGGTATGTATAAGGATGAGATAGATATATATATATAGACGTATGGATGGGGACGAAGTTCGTTATATTGGCTTAGCCCTCTATGGCTTTAATAATACGTAAAAACTTTTCGCACTGTCGAACAACTCAAGAGAGAACTCTTATAACAGGCAATCAACCGATGGCCGGGGGTTAATCAATCCCTAAAGTTTTTAAAAGCTCAAACCTTCTCCTCCGTGACAGTGCACGTCTCCCGTGCCAATAATACCAGCTATATATATATATATATATATACACCCACTGTTAAATATTATATACCTTCTCCACCTGTGCTCTATATATATATATAACATGGGTATAAGTATATTTAACAATTTTAACTTGCAATGCGGACAAACGGTGTGGAGGACCACCCGATATAGTTGAAATTCCACCGCTGGCGACCGCGCACGTTTAATTCGTATAATATCGCCGTCGAATTCCCCCTCCCTCCCTCCCGACAGACGGATGTAGCAGATCACCCCGAGGGTAAGTACACGAGCAGGGCGGCTGGATTGTTCGTCGTTAATAAAAAAAAAAAAAAAAAACCGGCAGTCGAGTAATTAAAAACTTATAATAGACTTTGACGACATTTTTTTAATAGACTATATCCGCTCAGAGACGTCGTTTTTGCGAAGGTTAATAATTTAATATACATACCATTTTTTTTTTTTTTTTTTTTAATTAAACCGGCGGAATGCTGCAACAATAAATTTATAGTAAACCAAAATTCTATATGAATATATATATATATATATATATATTTAATAGAAATAATACACGACATCGTAACAATATAATATACATATTATTAGGTATACTACTGCACTTTAACATAATGTGACCACACGATTTATCGTTCTGTGATTGATGAAAGAATTAAACCACCGATAACGGAACGACCACGCAAATTAAGCCGTTCGACCGTGAAAATTCCAATTTTATAACGAAATAAAACTATTATCAAAGTCATAACGAGTCATTAACGAATTATTTCAAATGTGTAATATAGAGAGTTCTATATGTGTCCTATGCGTTTCGATTGTTCCAAAGCATTGATAATACTGCAATATTTTATGTTTAGAAAAACCAAACAAACACATTTTAAGTCAGTATAATTTAATTTATGAAGAAAAACAAAAAGTAAAACGATAAATTATTTTTATTGTTTTTTTTTTTAAAAAAATTTTAAAGAATCCAATAACAATCTTAATACTATATTCTCGGTGTATTTTTCGAGCAAATAAACTAAATGACACTTGGCCCAGTTAATATATTATTTTATACAACCTATACGTAGACACGTAGTGGACCAGTGGAGCAGATGATTAAAGACTGGATAACATGAGTTTTAAAAAATAAATACTTAAATTATAACAGGTAACTCTATAAACCAAATAATTACGATTTTTTCATTTAAGAAGATGTCAGCGCAATTTTAAATGAAAAACTCATGTTAGAATTTCTCATTTTTAACAACTTACAAACAACTTAGAAATATGAAACAAAAAATAAACTATAGATAACTAATCTAGTACCCTACGTAATCTTTTTTCGATATTCAAATTTTTTTAAGAATTATATTTATTTAAAAAAATCAAAAAAGTTAATTTTTAATAATTCATAAAATATCATTAAATACATATATTACAAAACGGCTACATAGGGCGCTAGATAATTATATTTTTTATAATTTATTTTTTGTTTCATCTTTCTAAGATATTTCTAAGTTGTTAAAAATGAGAAATTCAAAAGTAATATTTTCAATAAAATTGTATAAATTCATAAAATACAACCACAAAAAAAATTATATAGTAATAGAACCAATTATTATTATTCATTTTTAAAATGCATATAAACAATTTTCATTTGTTAAATTATCATTTTTCTTAAACATTTCTAAAAATTTCTTACATAGAACCCCTTAAAAATAGCCGCGCTCACATCCTCTTAATCTTCTTCTTCGAGTCAGTCAGATATGTTAAAATTCTTTTCTGAACCTGTAATTTATTAGTTTAATGATTTCATTATCAGGTTATTTGAATAAATCCCTCCTCTCAAGTTTCCCATCCTCCATGCTGCACTGGATCAGATTTTGGTCATATTATATGTCCCCACATTTGCGCTCTTCATTCTGACTCTGTCCCATCTTCCATTGTACGAGAATTTCTTCGTCCTCGCTAATTCTACCCTCAAACGGTTTAAGATCTTGCAAATTAATGAATTACTGGGCTAAGATTACTTTCAGGAGATAGGTTCTCTGTTGTTCTTGTCCACGTTTATGTGGTTTCGATAATACAGTTCCTAGTTCAGCACCCAACTCAATGGCGGTTCCAGGTACAGGCTTTCAACGATTTTGAATACAATGTTTTACAAGAGGTGTACGTAGTTCAATATCCGTTCCATTTCAGTACTAGAGAACCGTTCAGAAGTTTAATGACTGACCGTGCATAACGAGTGCAAAACTGGACCGCGGAACGTCGTAAAATTATTGGAAAAAAATCTAACGACCCATACAATTTGTCGTAAATAATGGGTGTGCTGGAACTGAACTGATGACCTACGATTATAATATAAGTATTTATCTAAATCTAACCCACTAGCCGACCTACCTATCACCTAAGATACCAGATTGAGTATAATAATTATGATAATTTAAAGTACGGATCAATTTATGCAAAATATATGTAGGTAGTATTTTTACGCATAATATAGATTATGTTGTGAATATTGGTTTAAACAGACGCGCCATTTACGGGGTGAACAGGGTATATGCTCGCACATCCTTGGAATTAAATGCATATTTGTCCGAGATGTCATCTAATACCTATTGGTCGTCAGTGCTCTAGTGGCCTTCAGACTCATATCTTATATTTTGAATTAATTATATCACTATTTATTAAATTTTTTTTTTTTTTGCTTATCAACTGAAAGGGTATTGCAATTTGCAAGCCCAGTGAATAAATTGTTTTCAACCTTTAGGGGCCAGTAATAACTTGTGAGCACTATCTGAATTTATACTATGATGCGCATATGATTAGAATAGAGGTAGTTGCTTAATTTTGGGATATTGAGAGTCATAAGTATAGACCGGATTTAATTGCACTAAAAATATATCAAAATTGCAATAAAAGTGCATATTGTAGTTATTTTCATACAGAAAAATTAGATAAGAAATAATAATTTATACTTATTACGTAAAAAATATAAAAATTTCAATAAGTTGCAGTATAAAATTAAATAAGAGGAAGACTGAAATTAGTCCTATTCATGTACATATTTGATCAGATTTCATTTATTTGATGACAAAAAAAAAGTTGCGATATCTATTAAATTCGGTCTTTAGTTAGAAAATATGTTTACATAGGTACTGTAATGAAAAACTAAAAATATATTAGTGAAATTTTGTTTTTAACAATTGAACTGTTGGAAATTGGCCTCTATAAATTTTCGCACACCCTTATGAAAAACTGAAATGGCGCCCCTGGGTTTAAAATGCGTACTGTGTTATAATTTATAGTTATAAGTATTTTAAATGTTCCTAAATATATAAATATTAAATGTATACTTATATATTTATTATATAATTAAAAATATAACAATTATATAAAAACACGATAAAAATGCTCGCACTCGGAATATTATTATAAAAACACATTTTTAATAAGTAAATTATAAAGTATAAACATAACTCGCATTGATCAAACTATACGAAAATTCAAAAGGAACCTAATAATATTATTATTTGATAGCTAATAGCCAGTGGTGTTCTCAGGACTTTTCAATGAAGGGTGATATAAAAAATTAATTGCAAAATGAGCCGTATGTGTTACGTCTTAGGTGGGTAAGGGAAACTCCTTATCAATTCACCTAGTTTTTGAAAACAAAACAAATAAGCTACCAGCCGGAAATGTTATTATGTAATAACCACGGTTATTGACAATATTTTATCTCTACTACCGACGATCTTAAAAATATTAACTCTGGCAAGTCATGTCGGATGCATGTGCATTTAATGCTGCTGAAAAACGAAAAAGATACAGTGCTGCGTACCAATCAATAGTAATCAATTTATTATTAAAATTCTATATTACTTCTCTGATATTATCAAATCAAATTAAAATGTTTATTAAACGACTTATAGCCATTAGAGCACAGCACTGCGCCTGATCTGAATTATTGCCTCATTTTTGCAGGGATATGGGCATGGGATATTTGCAATTATAATATAGAGTTGCACTATCCTAGTACTACTATATTGTGATATAATATTACCTGTTGTATTATTATATCATAATATATATATACCATCATTATTTTAGACATGAATATTGAATATGTACTGCAATGAGGTTGTACAGATATATACTGCATTAAGAGAAAAGGCTATGGAAGAAAATCCATCCCCGTGAGAACGTCCTTGATAATAGATAATAGTTCCAATTCCAATTCATTCCATAATTAACCCGTTTGTTGTTTTAACTGATAAACCATATAGAAACCAAATCGAAATTAAAAATAAATAGGTACCTATAGGTACTTACGATTGTATACTTTCATTTTGAACGGTTCATGGACAATGTCCTGGGTTTTTAATAAGCCACTTACGCACTGACTAAAAGTTGTTTGAACTATTTATACATATTCACAGTGCATACATTGAACTTTGCGCCGCTCAGACACCCTGAAAACATGTATAAACCGTCATATACTTGATTTTAATATAACGGTTCAAATTCTGGTTCGAAAAATATAAATTCACTGTATGAACACTGGACAGAATTATAAAAAATAATAAAAGAGAAAAATTGGCATGGTAAGCTACAAAAAAATGAAACAATGAAAACGAAGTTCAACAAACAAACGAACAACAGTTCAACGAAAACTGCAAGAAAGCAGTATAAGGAAAAGCAAAAATCTTAGTTGTTGTAAAAAGCAATGAGGAAAATAAAAGAAGACTAGTCCAGAAACAACAAGAGATGAAAAAGTAATAAGAAGAGAAAAAATAATGTGGGAATAACAACGGATAGAAATAATGGAAGAAGCATATTATAAAGACTCTAGAATGTTTTTCAGGAATGTTAACGAAATAAGAAGAACATATAAACCAATGTCAAAAATAATGAAAAATGAGAATAATGAATTGATAACTAAAGAACAGTCCATTGTTAAAGAGTTTAAAAGGGTATTCCAAAAAAATTTTGAATCAACCAGAAATATAGGATCAAGAACAGGATAATGTAGTGATCTCAACGGAGGAACAATACAAATACATACCAGAAAAGAAGAAATTAAAGAAGCAATAAAAATGCTAATGAATAATGAAGCCCCAAGCGAGGACATAATAGGAGCCGAACTACTAAAAAGGGAGGGGAACCGATCGCAAATGATATGTGGGAACTAATTAAAAAAATTTTGCAACAAGAACGAATATCAGAAAAATGGAAGATAGCAGTAATATGTCCCATACATAAAAAAGATCACCTAGAAGACTGTCATAATTATAAGGGTATATCTTTACTCAATACGACTTTTAAAGAATTATCAAATATAATTTTAAACAGATTAAAACCATATGTGAGAGAAATAGTAGATGAACATCAATGCGGCTCTAAACCAAGAAAATCCACAACTGACCATGTGTTTACGCTTAGACAATTAATAGAAAAGCATTACGAGTACAATAAACCGATAATTTTGTATACGTATAAAACGAGGCCAACGTCAAAAGTGGATGAGAAAAAGCTAGTAGTTCTAGAAAGAAGATTCCTCCGGCGTATGATCAAACAGTAGGGTACGAAATAAGATCGAATAATGAAATCAAAGAACATTTGGGAAAAGAAGATATAATACAGACATTTGAAGGAAGAAAAACAAGCTGGCTGGGTCATATATGGAGATCGAAAGACATAACAAGGGACGCATTAAACTGAAAGCCAGAAGGTAAGAGACCACTAGGCAGACCAAAGAAAAGATGGATAAACGAACTTAATCAGAACTTCCAAATACTTAGGGTCGATAAAACGGAAAAAATCATAAATAATAGAGAGGAATGGAAGAAGCTGTATGGAGCAGTGATGGGCCTTAATAGAATATAAAACTGAAGAAGAAAAAGAAGAAGAAATTCACGAACTTGCAGACGCCCGCATCAGTCGAGGTGCACCGACGGAAACCGAGATTTTACTACTGCTTATTTTACAGCTGTTGTGCAGTGGAGGAAACAATATTAACTTATATAATATCAACTTATTCTATTGTTTTGCGGTGTTGTAATTTAATCAATAAGACCCACGTAGCTAAAGAACAAAAAAATTCTGATATAAAGCTCTAGTTAAAAGTTATTTTGAAATAAATATTTATTTATATATTATAGGTACCTATAATATGAGTATGGCTCAAACTTCAACGCATGTGCAATTTTATTTAATTTTTAATTTTTGACACGGTGCTCTTTAATAGCTATAAATGTATTTCAGATACTGCATACATACTAATTCTAATAACAAATGTTCAGTGGGTGAGAAGAGGGGTATTTGAACATTTTTTCATTTTTTTTTTTTTTTTGTCAAAAATTGACGCAAGTTTTAAAAAAATATTGCATTTTCAAAATATAAAACGTTTCACAATCTAACCTGTAAATAACGATTTTTTTTTTAATTTTTTTTTTATTTCATCAGTAAAAAATTCGAAAATTCACAAATTCAATTCAAAAAGTGCATCAACATTAAAAAAAACATAAACCTAATTATTTTTAGATTATTCTTCATATAGTCTTAAACGATGGCAAATATTATTTCTGTTTAGGTATTTATTGATTTAATTGTTTTTTGTTTTATATATACAATAATATATTCACCACATGTATTATATCATATATTCATTATTTGGAGTTTTTTTGGAGATTTTAAGTTTTTATATAGATGCATTTTTAAAGATCAATTTTTTCAATTTCTTGAAATTGAAAAGAAAAGAAATCTTTTTTAAGATATTAAAATCTAAGTCTCGAAAATCTTAAGAAAGATTAAGATTAAAATTCTTTGGACATCTTATTTACACAGAGAAAAAATGTTTTTATGATCATACGTTATAACAATTTTATAAGTTTTTAAACATCCTATTATTTTACTTATTTGAATATTTATGAAAATTGAAGATTATCGATATTTCCGAGAGAGATAAATAATTATTTCAATTTAATTTATTTAAATATTTTTATAACTATTATATCCATCCTGTTTTTCAAAAATTTTAATTTTGATATTTTTCCGAATGAGGTATATGTGTAAAAAAGATAAATGTGTAAATGATAAAAAAAAAGTATGTAACCACGTCATATAAAACTATCTTGATTTTTTTTTTTTTTTGCTTGTCAGTCGGCGCATTTCTACACTCCTCTACCTCCTACTAAAATTTCTATGAGTGCCTATATATATTATATTTTCTAAAAAACACATATTATTCATATACTATTGCTACTAATCATCTAGTAAAAACTACTATTAAAAAAAGCATTGATTATTCTAAAAATTAAATAACATTTTTATTACATTTTATATACACGTATTTGTATAATGTATAATGTATAATGTGTATACATAATATATATATATATATATATATATATATATATATATATATATATTGTGTAAGTATATATTGTATAACTGTATCATCTACCTATAATTTAAACTACAATTAATACATATCATCATACATTTAATCCATACCGTTTCCAGTAATATTTGCGAAAAACGAGCATTTTCCATAGAATTTCTTATATTTTTCGAATTTTAACCATTTATTATTTATATGTAAACTAATCTTCATTGGTCATATACAATCATTTTTTAAATGTAACCATTCATTTATAAAATAAACTCTTCAGCTAAAATATAAAATTGTATAAGAATTTTGCCTTTTTCTTTACCAGATCAACAGTTATAATTTATAGTAAAACACTTTCCACATATAGCAATATATAACCATGTCTTCACACATTTGATTATTTGTATTATTTACATTAATTTAAATTATAATTTGTGATACTTATGTTATAGATATTTTATTTATATGGGAATAATAACGAAAATAATAAAAGCAAAAAATGTATATACGTAAGTAGGTGGTAGGTAAATAAAATTTATTGTACCTACATGAGAATTTATTTTCATCATATTTTAATAACGAAATATTCCTTTTAATAACAATAAACAATTTTTGAACAAACCTTTTGAATTTTTCATGCATTTATTTTTTTTCCTACATTTTTTACCCTATCGTGAAAATGCTATATACATGCACCATAAACACATATCCATTATATTTTACGATTAAGTAAACATGAAAGTCGTGGTTCATACAGAATGTAATTTTCGATCCTTTCATTTTTATAAGTCTATATTAATAATTTAATTTAGTTGGATTAAGAAGTATAACTATACTTTCAAACAGTTTTTATACTTATAGTACATAAAATAACTTATCCAGAAGACAATCTTCTCGCGTTTTATCACATCATATTCACAAAATCGTCTCAACAACTCATTAAATGTAAAATTCTCTTATATAATTTTATGAGAATTATAATTTTAGAATAAAATTACATAAGTATTAAGTATATACTCATATTACTAGGTACATGTTTTGTTTTATTTTAAAAGTTATAAAATGCATGCACCTTTTAAGAATCATTAGCCCTTTTAATTAAAAGTGTATGTAACTATAAAATTTAATTATTCTAGGTACCTAACATATCTACCCATATTATGTATTATAATAATTTACAAATTAATTAAGATTTTTTTTTCATTTTAAAAAAAGTCAAAGAGAATAAAAAACAAAGTATTTGTATAAAAATACTAAACGTCAACGTTAAAAATTACCACAAAAATGGGTAATTTAGGTAATATTCAGGAAAAAATATTAATATTGTACAAAAATAATCAAATATTCTATAGGTATTTATTTTCAAAGGATAGTACTATTTTTTAAAGTATGACATATTTTCCTAAATAAATGTGCTAAGTAGATCAAATATAATGTAAACAATATTATTGATATTTTTTATTAAAAACGCCAAATATCAAGTAACGACTCGAATATATACGTAATATATTATTTAATATTTTTTACACTCAATTAAGATATTTTTGTTTTTATTTTTTACTTTATACACATCACAAAAAAATATTAAAACACACATCTATTCCTTATGTTTTAGAGGAATCAATAATTTATAAATTTAATAGAAAAACCATGAGTGATAAAACGATTTTTTTTTTTTATTATAGGGTTTGCCTTTTGTTTTAAGTTTCAACAAAATTGATTTAACCATTTGTTTACAAATATATATGAAAACAATTATTAGTGTAGTGAAGGAAGACAATTGGATTTTGATCATAAATAACTCGTGTTCACCAACTCTAATATATACTATATAAAAACATCTTAAAACTCTAAAATAATTTGCAAACCCATTTTCATCATATTGGATAAAAATAATCGTATGTTATAAATTATAAATGTTAATAATGTGATAAAGTGAAATTACAAAAAAATTATTTTTATTATTATTAAATGTATTTATTTATTATGAACATATTTTATTATATATTGACTTGTAACGAATTCGAATAAAAATAATTATATAAATACTTTTTTTGAATACTTTCCAAAAAAAAATAAAAAAATAATTCGAATTCGTATACAATAATAGTAAAAAATAATTTTACATTATTCGCTTAATGTTGCATTTTTTTTTTCTTGAAAACTAACAAAAATGTTTTTATTTATTGTGACAGAAATAATGTTATTTTCATATTTAGGTATATCATTTAAAATAATTTTTATGATACCTATAATAAACAAATTGGGAGTCGATAACTTGGGAATAATTGGGTATTGCCAAATTGTGGGAAGACGGGAGACACGTGGGTATCATCTATTTTTATTGAACGATTACCTACTCAAATTAAAAACTATTGGGGTACTTTAAATTTTTATACATATAAATATATTTATATAGCATTATAATTTATACTTAATACTTTTATACTTATAGCATTTTTAGACTTCAATACACGACTTATACTGAAGTCTAAAAATGCTTCTTGAAAACTAAATTTTTATAGTTTTCCAAGTGAAAACTGACTAAGTTGCACCTACCCTGAGATTTGAACGACGATTATAGCAATATTATTAATTATATATTTTTACCATACATTTTTAGAACTATCTTCTAATATAAATTTATATCTGTATAATTATAGTAGGTAAGTTCACGATATCTTAAACAATTATTTTTAATAATTACATAATAATAATTAATACCTTACATAATATATTATATTTTTTACAAAATAATATTTTGATCTATATATAATACCATTGAATAATAAATAAGCTTTGACCAGTTCGTCACTTCCATCATTACACGTAAAATATTGTTATTAAAGTATATAATACAATAATTATTTGTATATTATAATTTTACAAAAAAAAAAATTTTATTCCGACTATACTACAATATTGCCCATTTGAAATTCGGCATTCTACAGCTGAATCAGATTTATAAATACCTATATTCCATTGTATACATTTCACACTTTCCGTCGTTGTTGTATTTTTATAAGGTCCGGTTAGAGTTGTTTGTAAAATCAGAACCCAAAACAACAGTTTTAGAATGTACTCGTCGATTTATTTGTTAAATTCAAGTAATTACTTGCCTGGCTCTTGGGATTTGGCCTCCTGTAATGTGGGAAGTCGTAACTGTACTATTAGAGGGTACTCTCGGGGGATAACCGTTCGAGTCTATATATATGTAGTTACCTAACACGATTGGAGTACATTTAAGTTGAAAAACTGTTAAATCTTCTCTTATGAAAAAAAACTCATTAGATAAATTAATGGTTAAAAATTATTTAAACATTATAAACAAAGTTGAAAGTGTACGAAATGTAATTGTTTATAATTTTATCTTTAGAGTATTACAAATATTGGGAGAGCCAAATCACTGTATAGCTAATCTTCTCAATATCCACTTTATATTCTGGCTATGATTATAACACATAATAAAAAAATAATTTCATAAAAAAAATATTCAACTATATCATAATCAGATCTCGGAAGTTATAGCGTTAAAGAAGTTAATATGCAATTACAAACACCAAAATATGTGTTATAAATAACACTACAAAATAGAAAATTAGTAAAATACATTTGTCAAAAAAAAATGAAAATTTTAAATCAATTTTAACTTTTACAAATTTTACGTATTTCTAGTATTAGATAGGTAACACATTTAGATCGGCTGTATATTTTTTTGTATATAATATATATGTAGATATATATATATGAATATAAAACAATTTAAGTATTAGGCATTATATATAATGGATTAATTCATTTATTCAAATTTATAAATACACTAAATTATAAAAGATTCTTTTGTATTTTCAAAATATTTACTTTAGACATTTTTAAATCGATTTAAAAAACGAGAGAGGTGTTTACGGTCAATCGTACAAAATATGCAGATGACCATGAGCAAAAAATCATAGTTCACATTCGATCATTAGTACATTTTCACGTTCCTTAATACATATATATTATATGTATACATATACATATATATTGGTAAAAGTAGATTAAAATAAGAAATTTCTCAAATTAATAGTAATAGTCAAGAAAAACAAATTCCCGTCGGCTCCGTCGTATACGTTTCCGATTATTTCAATTATTATTTTAGAACATTGTGTAGAGCAAATTAAAAATTAAAAAATACAATGAAATGTGTTTATTTCCATTCATATATGAAAATATAGCTAAAAATAGCACTTAAAATCCTAAATTATCAAAATAGCTCTAAAATCGTCAATATGCAAAAATTAGCAAACAAAAATATTCGTATATGACATCAGAGACGTGTAAATAAATTTGTATCTTACTGAGAATGTTCTAAAATTTATCAAAAAAAAAATAAAAAATGCAAATGCTACAACTTTCGAACCATGATTACTATAATATATGAACGAATTCTACTTAATTACATATTTTTATTTACACATGTTCGACAATCTAATAATTTTATTAAAATAATTAATTAATTATTAAATGAGTAAATATCGTCTATTGTTAAATAGTAAAATGAACTTTTTTAAACGAACTCGAGTATACAACATCCTAAAATAAATTAATATAGCAAACTCTTTTCTACAGCAATTACTTAAAAAAAACGGATATAATTGTAATTGACTAAAAAAACCTGTATGTTATTTTCTAATTAAATGGATTCAGTTGTCTAACATCAATCACAGAGATCTTAATTCTATAAGCATATAATTTTTAAGTTGATTTTATCATTTTTAATATAATATGGTGAATAAAATCACCAAAATAAACTTCTTGTTTATATTAAAACGTTTTTAATTTTTACCAAAGGTTCACTGTTCAAATGTAATTTTGTTATTAATCAATTTTTTTGTATATATTTAAGTACGAAAATATTTAAATAGTTTAACCAAACTTTATAAGAATTTCATTTACAATAATTTTAGTGACTTTCCAGTTAATTATTTTTCAAAGGAATTGAATAAAGAAAGAAAAAGAAAAATACTACAAAATTTTATATAGTAAAGTAAAAATAATTAATTTTAGATTCAAATAAATAAAGGTAAATATAAAATATAGGTATGTAGGTATGTTATTTTAAAATCAAATCACAAAATTATTTTAATTAATGAAAAGTTTCTTTAACCCACAATTTAGGGGTTGGTGAAGTATTTCAATATTACTTGTATGTATATATAGGTGAATATTACCTACAAAATTAGCAAAATATTCTAAATTAATAAATGCATATTCAACTATTTATTGTTACTAGGATATTTTTGATTATGTTTGGTGTAGATATTTTTATAAGAAGTAATGTCAAATAAGTTGATCATTTTTGTGTCTTTACGTAGAATATTTCGAATAAAGCATAAGCCAGAAACCTATGATATGTATTAATGTATTATGGATTCTATGAATACGAAAGATTAAATTCTACCTATATAAATACATCCATACATTCAGTACTATATTAGGTTTGTTCCAGCATAGTGTTGTGAACAAGTTATCATTGATAGCAACATATGCTAAAATATATGTGCCTAAAATAACAAGTTAACAACTAGTGATCCTCTAGAACAATTTTTGACGGAAGATTGAGGTTGTTACTATTAACCAAGATGTAACCCATATTAACCTAGGTTTATGCTTAGCACGTACCACCAAAAGAACTTAATAAATATTTTCGTATCGTCATCGTTATCGCTTTCTAGTAAAAAGACATCGTCAGTGGAAGATAAAGAGGATTCCAAATCCATCACAACTCTTAAGGTTCAATTTTAAATCGCATAAAAAAGTATTATGTAATATATTTCAATCCAACAAGAATGAATGTTCAAATGTCGAAATCAATTTTTTTTTATTTATTGTTATTAATTATTACAAGTGTCAACTGAGTAAACAAGAATTAACAAAAATTATAAAACTATTCGCCCTATACGCATGCGCGAAAATGAATGTTAAACTCGCAACAGAAAATTATTGTTTCCAACAACTTAACAACATGTGCAACGCTGATGGAACAGAAAACATTTTGTTAGATGTTTCCAATTTGTTCTGTTGGAACACGTCCTTGACTTTGCGCATGCGCTGAAATTTTACAATATTATGATAGAACAAACTTATAAAAACTTCACTAACTTAATTAAACTTATAATAATATACTTTTATTTCATTGTGTTCACAAGTCAAAAGTGAACAATTTTACACATTTTCGATGTGATATTTTAATATATTTTATGTTTTTTTTTATTGATGTGAAACAAGAGTTCTAAGTCTGAACGCTAATTTGCATCAAACTCCTGACTCTCCGCCTCCTAAATTTATAAAATACATTTATATACAATACCAATTACCATACTATATTTATATTAACTATACAGTATACAGATGAGTGCATAATAATATTGTATTTGGATTAAAAAAATATAGCTCTAATACACATAACTCAAACAGTGAAACTAAAACACAGCTGAATACCTCTGTAAACCAGGGAGTTAAAACCGGTTATATTTTTCGGGTTCGGGTAACGGGTTTGAAAACCATTTCTGTTTTTTTCTGGATTTTTAGTGCAGGGTTTAAAAATGGTTAAAAAGAGTCAAGACGTTTCAATGTTCCCAAAACTAACAATATAGTACTTGATACAAGAAATGAAAAATGCTCATTCACAGATGAAAAAACTTTCCACTTATCATCAGTAGTACGTTCTACTAACAAATATTTTCCCAATTTTTAAAATCGCAAGTAAATTCTTGGGTGCTTAGACCCTTTTCAGTGGATGAAGGAATATTTCCAAATACTAAAATTGAAGCCAAAGCACAACTCCTTGGAATTCGCGAAGATAATACATAAATATGTACGAATCAGATATTTGAATAGTGAATAGGAATATAGAACAGAATATGAGTATAGCAGGGATGAAAATTTTAAGACAGATGAATGGAGTGATTAGATAGGACAATAAGTATACAAATTAAAATATATAAAGGGTTGTATAAGAATTGCTCCAATAGCTACCTAGTTGACAAAATGAGGGAGAATAGATTGAGATGACTAGGGCATGTTTTAAGGAAGGAAGAAACAGCGGTAGTAAATGTAGTAAAAGGAATAAATGTTGAAAGAAATAGAGGAAGGGAACGACCAAAAAAGAAGTGAGGGTAAAATGGAAAATTATTCGGAAAATGGCCGACCACAAATAGTGGTTGGGAAAAGGGTCTAAGAAGAAGTAGAAGAGAAGAATTTTTCAAGACCAACAAAATATTATAAAATAAAAGCAACTAAGGAGGCTTAACATATCTAAGTAATGATCTTATTCTTATATGTTTTCAAATTGAACAAACTTGAAAGTTTTAACTATCAAAGTAAAGCAGTCACTTGAAAAATACAATCATAAGTTCTCAATCATTTTTTGTCTAATCCTAATTTATTTACTTCATTGAAATCTCATAGAACAGATTATAATAGTCCTTTGCCTGACCATGTTTTCTTCTAATAAAGTCAATCTCTCTCGCGTATATGAAACTCAAAATAAACTATAGCCTAAAAGTACACAATGAAAATCCTTCGTTAAGAACCTGCTACAATAAACTTATTTTATTCAGAGAATAATAAAATATAAATAATGTGTAAATAATTTTGTAATTTATGTTATTTTTATTCTGTTTTCTTCATGTGTCTATACATTTTATTATTGGATTCTAAGATAAGTAAGGAATGTCTTAGTTCTACGATGATATTTTTGTTGAACTTGGATATTTATAAATTTTTTTTTAATGTGTAGACGGTAAAATTAGAATAAAAATGTTGTATTTTGAGTTACAATAGTAATTTAAAAAGTTGTCACTAAGTAAAAGAATAAAAATACTCAACTCGAATATTTTCGAACAAATTAAGTTAGGTACCTACTTAATAAACTCATTTTGGTATAAAAATTAATTATGTAGCTAACTGTCTTTACTAGGTAGTGACTGTTTAGCGATTTATCCCAAGTATGCAAAACAGTAAAAGTAAGGCAAAAAAAAGTTTTGGGAGATAGTATTTATCATTACTATGTAAATTTAATCATTACATTTTTTATATAATAAAATAAAGTTTATATAAACTTAATAAAATTATTGTTTATTAAACTTAAATTATTATATTTTAGATTCTGAGTAACCAAGGAATGTATTGGTTTTACATTGTTTTTTTTATGTCTGTACCCAAAAATTCTATAAGAAGAAGTGCTCCGATCATTACGAGTAGCTCCATTTTTTAGTAGCAAATTGCATCTGATTGTTTATGTTTTAATTTTTTTAATGTTTTCGATAAACATGTAAGAATAAACTATCAAAAATTTAGCATAAAATCAATAAACACGATTGTGTAAAATTCTTCATAATTCCGAAAATATTGATGTTGGCAGCTTGAAATTTTTACAACAAACGTATATACGTAAAATATTAATATAAAGAAATTTTTGAAAATGTTTATCCATTTTTAGGCTATTTATAGTAATATGCAAATTTGAGATATTTAATTCATAATAGACAATTGAATACAAAAATTGATCGAACTTACTATTCTTGAATATTTATAAGAACTCGAACCTCGTTTCGATCGATTCGAACAACTACACATCAATATAAATTCAATAAAAATTAAAAAAATAAATATGACGATTTGAAATACATTTTACGTTAAATATAATAAGGGTATAAAATATAAATGTATAATAAAATATAGTAGGTACCTATAATCTACACTGCATATATGAAGTCAGTGTCGGACTTATTGTTCTCAGGTTTTTATATAACCATTGTCGCCAGATTGATGTGTTTAAAAGTCCGATTAAACATCATTATACCTATAATGAAAGTTCGTCCGAATGTATCAATATAAATGTAATTAAAATTTTGAAAATACCACGGAAGTCCGATAATTTGAAATTCATTACTATGAGATATAAAAACTATAGTATACCTAGGTAACTATATACTCTGTGAATTAATCGGTCGGACTTAAATACGGTCTCTTCACAAGGTATTATAAAACGCATAATTTAATTAAATATTCAGATCTATAATAGGCATGTACTCGGTACAATACATAATTAAAATAAACAAAATAAAAATTAATTAAATAAGAAAATGTATAATGATAAAAAATGTATTACGATTTCGTCCAAGTACCGCACAATATGTCGGATAAAAAAAAAGTCTAAAAAACAGATTGCCGGAATGGGATTCGAACTGGTGTACTCTTATCAAAAGTTCATTTGATTTATCTATTCAGCCTATGACGCTTTATAACACTAAGCTATCTAACCAAAATGATAAAGTGATCGAATTTTCTCGTATTTAAATAATTCAGGTAACGGGCGACACCGTATATCGACAGATAATATATAAGTACACGTATTTGAAACCAACGTCTCGGTCGGACGGTGACGATCGGTAGACAAAAAAACAACATTCATTCGGGCATTAAAACCACCAGATTACGGAAAACGCAAATCCGACGTCTGCGGCGTCAAAAAACGTTGGGAAAGATCGCAAAAGTTTGGGGTAATAACAAACGGGTGGCAAAATCAGAACCGGGATTTTTCTTCCCGGCATCATAAGCTCGAAGAAAATACGAAAACGCGGATGAACAAAACGCGTAAAAATTTCAAAATGACCAGAGAATAGTTTTAAACGGTAAATGAATACACGGCAAGCGGTCGCAAAAAAGGGCCAGATAATTAAATAAATAAATAAGAAATTTTTTCATGGAAAAACGGCTAAAAAAAGGTTTTTTTTTTAAAGCATTTTATATATAAGAAGTTTGGACAATAACAATATGAAATTTTTGAAAAAAAAATGTACCTACCTATTAATATTAATTGAAATATGCAAGCCTGATCCGAATTAAATGTATATTGAACTAATTAACGCTGGAAAAAATGATGTAAAAATAATTTAAATTTTTTCTTGATACGAGGTTAAAATTATTTGCGAGATACACGGGTTTTGACCCGAATTCAAACCCGTTTTGACTCCCTGCTATGAACTATAAACCGTTGAATTGTACCCATATCTTTACAATTTAGCAAATAGTATATTAAAATTTTGAAAGTTTTCTTTAACAACAAATCATTGACATTAACAATATATCACGGTACTTGCAAAAACTCATTTTCTTATTAAACGTATTTTATTTTATATCTTACTTCTCCCCTAAAGTTTCCATTGTATATATAATATACAGGTTACAATATGTGATACCGTCCTATGTATACCAATGTACCTATATATAATATATTAGTATATAATAGGTACACCGTATAGGTTTGTTTGGTAAAGTTTGAAGAACATAATGTTTAAAAACTCTTTTTACGTATTACGTATTCCGTGAATGAAAATTTGATTAAATTTCTACGATGCATGTACTTACAATATGTATAATTACTATAACTTACAATATATAGATAGGAATTATTTTTAAAAAAATTATATTAATGGGCCAAATATATCTGCCATCGTTATGTAGCCAATAAAAATATTTTCTATACGTATTGCTTAGCACTCATTATTTATATATTATTGAATATAAATAATATATGAATTTATTTATTAATTGATTAATTTTTTATGTAACAAATATATGAATATATTATTTATACTATATTTGCATAAATATCATATAGTCGAATGTATAATGAAGATACACACATGTTATATTAATATTATAAAATTAAATATTTTAGATTTTTGTCTGGCATTAACCGTATAATATATAGGATAGGTAATTATTATATTATTCATGAATCACCATATATTTCATTGTTTGGTTCTTTTTGAAAAATATTCTGTTCGTGTTTCTTTGATTAAATAGTAAAATCATTCGCAAAAATCATAATAATTGTATTAACTTTTAAATTAAAACATATAAAAAATTGTCTCTATAATATAATAGTCAAAAGATTTAATTTAAAATTTGTTTAATTTGTTCAGCTTCCAAGAGGTAGCTGCAGATATATAGCTTTCAAAAATGTCAACTTTTATCAACAAATTTTTCTGTTACAGTCTATAAGTTCAATTACTCATCCACTTTATAAAAGCCATATGACATTTATATACATAAATAAAATAAGGACTAAAACTTGATTTACTCTAGTGAATAGATGAAATAATATACCATTGATTAAATCAATGAATATACCGTACCTATAAGAAAAAATCATATATTTAAATTGAAAATATTAAATATTTAGATTTTTTTTTAACTAAAACAAATTTTTATGTCTAAATTGATCAATTTAGACATAAATTTATTTAAGGAGCCAGTCTGTAGTGCTGTATATTATATTATGCTTGGTCGATGAAGTATAAAAATTTTAGCCTCTAATAAAAACTCTTCCTTTTCAAATAAGCCACCACAATGAGCTAAAACTCTATTACAGTTTATGTTTGTTTGGCAGATTTGCTTTTATTTATATTAAGAGATCAAATGAATAAAATATGTAATTAGTCTTTATATAATGTGATAAATAAAATCGTATTTTGCAGTTCTATGGTTCAATTACTATAATGGAATTTTTCGATTGTAATTATACACCATTATCAGAGATGATCTATTTTAAAACTATGATAAAATATTCAAGATCAGTCACTCCTAACCCAAACATGGAGAAAGGTTAAAGGTATAATAGAATATTATTTCCATAAATATATATATGGGCAGTGCCGTAGCCAGAAATTTATTTTTGGGGCACTCGGAGAAATTTATAATCTTTCTTTTGCTCATCGATTTTGTATATTTTGATTATATATTTGATTTCCACAAATGATTTAATAAAATTGTACTGCTATGTAAAATGTTCGGTTCTAGATAAATTGAATAAAAAAATAATTTAATAAACATTTATGTGCTCTCTCCTGGGCTAGAACGCTGTCAATAACTATAAATATTTATATATTTCTAATATATATTTAGGTAATAAATGTGTAATGAGTATAATTTTTTATTACTTGTACTGAGTTGTACACTTGTACCTATATTATATTATGTAATTATTATATTTGCAAAACTATTCACAGAAGTACATAATATAAGACAATAATTTGATAAATATATAAAATAGTTATAGTAATACCTAGTAAAATAGTGTATTTTTGGTAGGAAAATAATTTACAATTTTTTTTTGGACGACCATGTTTTACTATTATCTTCGAAATTTTAAATTAATCGATAAAAAAATCGGTGTTTTACTTTATATCACATTTGACGAGGAATAAAAAAAATTGCCGGTCAGTAAGAGTTGCAGGAAGCATTTCGCTTGTTGGGTAGGAAACTGGTGGTAGATATATTGAATTTGAAAGCAATAATTATTAATTAATTAATATCAATAAAACGACTCTGAGTGAAGCTTTATAACTAATATATTCAGTATACTTTAACAACATATAGATTCAAACTCATATTATTTCTTCTTAGTTATTAGTTATTACTAATCCTGTACTTATTAAATTTCAGATCTTAAATCCCCAGAAAATTTAATTCCCCCATTTCTATAAATAGTCCAAAATTGAAAAACCCCATTTAAAAAATGTTATCACATTTATATGGTACTATAATACATATTTGATCTAAACTCGTCTTTAAAAAAAAGATCTACTAAAAAAATTATCCATTTGACGTTATACTGAAATAATGAAATGTTTCCAAAAATATAAATGGCTATAAAAAAAAAATGTGATTTATCATTTTCATGATGTTTTACCAACAGAATAACACATGTTTAACCCTGTATTAAATTTTCATGTCTATATCTAAAATTAACCCTTGTACCTACAGCTTAAATATCTTGAAATTAAAAATTGTTATAAATAGCCTGAAATTGAGAAAATATTTTTGAAAAATGTAATCAATCAGCATTATAATAAAATACATACACAATAAAAATTTTAAATCTTTAGAAATATTTTTTCTCTGAAATAATACATATTATCGAAAAATGTAAAAGAGTACCTAATAAAAATTTTATGAGTATCGATTTTTGAGAATTTTTGAATATACAAACTAGAATTATGTATTTTAACCTTGTATACAATTTTCAGGTCTTAAAACCTAAAATGAACTCATTTCTGTCCTAAAAACTTCAAAATTGAAAATTAAACAATATTTTTAATTATTTGTTTAAATATATTTTCAATGAAATTGCCATACCTTTAGGATATTTATTTACGGAATTACAAAAAAAGAACAATAGTTGAATTGGCTAAAATCGTGTTTTTACCGTTTTATGTAACTATTCATTGTTTTTCCTTACGCGTTGTAATAACAAAAATAATAGGATGCTATGGTTAGGGTAAGGGATAGTGGGAATTACTGGCCAGACCTTCTAAAATACCTATGTACCTATGTAATTATACCCATATTTTTGATTACCTTTTCTTAGAGGTAGTATTGTTGGGGGTCGTGAATTCTCTTACAAATACCTACCTATAAATTTACCTATGATGAACACAACTGTTCCTCTGAAAAGAAACTTTGCCAATTGTATAGAATTTGTCTTGATAATTATTTTTCTAATATAAAGAATTGGTCTTTTAAAATAATATAATTTCTTACTTGTCACGAACAGGAACTTAATATTTGCTCTGCAAAACACCGAAGATGAAAAACCACAGAGCTCCAGAAACGTACAGAAAATATAAGTTATTTATTGAATAAAACACACACATTTTCTTCGACAAAATATAACGATGACCTAGAGACGATATTTTCAACGTATGGATTGCCAAGGTCTTTCAAAATTCTGTAAGCCTGTGATTATAACAATAATGCACTTGCAGATCAATACTGGAAGAATGAGCCACGATAAGACTTTAGAAGGGCGTTTTATACTAGTTTTTAGTATTATTATCGTCTTTAGCGTATCACTGTTTATTGACAATAGACAATATTATAATAATGGATACTGAAGTACAAGTATGTTATTATGGTAGACAATTTTTTTAATTTAAATAGTACATTGGTATGATAATATAATATAATATTATATTATACTAATGAATATTTTTATAATAATACTTTTAATTATGCATTATTATATTCACAAAGGACGTTTACTTAATATTTAATATTACGATACAATATATGATATATAAATATTATGACAGCTTTAAAAACTATTGAAAAAATGCCTTAGAAAAATCATAAAATTTCCTCTCTAAAGTACCAACTAGATGAAATTTGCTATCGGAAAATGAGTGAGCATGTAAAAATTAGACCACTTCAACCAGAATTTTTGAATTGACATGGAAAATAACACGTCATTGTTAAACCAATATGTACGTTCCTCGATTCTCTCAGAATCTAAAATATTTCATATAAACTTCATCCGAATAATACAAATGTATTCCATATTATTCAGTGTGTAATCGTGTGAAAATAATCGAACAAAGTTTCTATGAAATATATTTTAATTTTTGCATTTCAGTAAATTTAAATTTAATTTCTTTAATACTGCCATCAGTGCCATCATAAAAAATGGAATGCGTATTAACATTTAAATTTTAAACTATTAAAAATGTAATAAAAATACTTAAATAATTATGTTATGATCAGCTATATAATCGAAAATTATTCTTAAAAATATACGTAGACTGTACTGATGTTATACATATATTATATATAGGGCCCGGATGTTAATGCCCTAAATAATCTATAGAAATACCCTAAAAAAAAATGCACATATAACCTAAAAAACACAAAAAATTCACTAAAAACCTACAAAAATGCAATTACAAATTGAGTTTATTATCTAAAAATATATTTAAAAAAAACCTTTAAAATTGTTTAAATTACTTACCTTATATACTTTTTATAGTAATATGACGTACCTATTTTACATTTTTTATTTGCGGTTTTTATATTTATTTAATTTTTTATTGTGTAATGTACCTTTTTAAAATTAAAATTTATGCACAAATGTAAAATCGTAAG
The DNA here is from genome assembly GCA_025469235.1 of Pemphigus obesinymphae. Taxonomy (NCBI): domain Eukaryota; kingdom Metazoa; phylum Arthropoda; class Insecta; order Hemiptera; family Aphididae; genus Pemphigus; species Pemphigus obesinymphae. The sequence goes on from JAIPRL010000359.1 coordinate 84,811, forward strand.
TGAAAAATAAATATTATGTAAAATAATTTTTAAAAAAATTAATAATAGTGAATTCGTGATTTTCGATTTTTGAAAAACAGTTTTAAAAAAATGACCTAAAATTACGAAAAATGACACTCAGGTGGCCAAAAATGCCATAAAAAGTAAAAAAAGGCTAAAAAATGCAAAATAAAAATTTGTTTATAGATAAATACATAGTCAGTTAAGTTATTACAATATGGTACTTATCCGTTATTCGCGTAAAACAATCATTGAAGACACAAAATGTCTTAATTCGGGCCTGTGCGCCAAAATATGTATATATACTTTGTTTAATATCTGTTTTGTTTTCAAACATTGTAATAATAAATAACAATATATTATCGGAGGAGAGAAATAAGCGTGGAAATTCGCATGGTCGGACGGTTATTGAGTCCTCTCCTCCGTCACATCGAAGACTATATATATTTATATGTATTGGAAATTTGATTAGTTTTTCGCGATTTCAATGGTATAGGCCAGATGAGATAGGACGACCAGGACGGCGATGAATGCAGTTCCGAGGTTAGTGCGCGCGCCGTGTTTATTCTATTTGGCAAACGCGCGCGTATACATAAAAGATAGGGATTTCCCCAATGCCCCCCTTCCCCATCCATTGGGTTTCCAATAGACGATTGGCAGTGGGGGTTGTCGAGGGTAGGGGGCAGAGTGAATACCGAAGAAAGAAATAACAGCGATAGATTTAACGAAATAAAAGCGCGTCCTTTAGCCTTACACTTTTCTTTTGGTTTTTCATCTCGTTTCTCCTTTTCTCCTTTATTTCCGCTTATCTGATTCTTACGACGATTTTTCTATATATATATATATATATATAAGAAATTTCCAACGTTATTTACTACAGTATTTCGATGACGTTAATAGATTTTGAATAATGGATTTAAAAAAAGAAAAAACACCCCGTAATAACTCGACCAACCATGAATCCATGAATTAGCTATATAGGGGAACACGTGTGAGATAAACCATCACATTATACCAACTTTAATAATAACTCAAAGGTTCTATAATAGTTTATTAACTGGTAAAATAGATCCACCTGCTCTCATTAATTTATTTTAAAGTTCCTCATAAACACGGAAAATGAGCCTCTTAAGCGGCCCCCAGACGCTCAATTATATTGCACAATATTGAATAATTTGTACGTGTTTGAATATATTGTAACAATATATTATAATATGTACGTATAGTAATATTGCACAATTAAAATTGTTTTCATCAGTTCAGTTGAATTCGAGTCACTTGCTTTTCTCATCACTGTATCTTGTTTTGTAATCATTATGGGCAATATCATTTACAAACGACTCATCAAATGTATCATGCGTAAACAATTTTGGTGAGTCCCTGGGTAACTTAACTTTAAAGCCGCGCAGTAAATTTTCACTAGTAAATTCACTTCGTTTTAAGTACCTGCCATTCTTTAGACCAACGCCGTCGTTTCGGTTCTTCTATATGGATGACAAATACAAAATAATTTCCAGACAAGCTTTTCGTTTTTGAGACATTTTAATTCATCGCTGCTTCCAGCGAATCCTGATTTCAAACTAGTGTGTATCGCACTAAATATAGAAAAATATAGACAAATATTGAAAAAAAAATATTACCTACGCTATATAATTGAGAGTCTAGGGGCAGTTTTAGACGTTTAATGTCTTTTGCCAATGTTGGACCCCTCAGTTTCGTTTTAAAAATTGTTGTAATTTCTGTATATAATTTAATTAATTTAATGTTTATCATAAGTTTTCTACGTGTATATTCAAAAGGGGCTCAGCCCGTAAATCTATAATAAATTTTTAAAAAAAATAATAGTAATAAATCTTCAAGATTTCGTTATTGTACAATTGTATTTTTATAAACATTAATAATATTATAAACACGTGCATTTCGTTAAATTCTTACTATTGTATGAGTATGGAATTCGTTTTTATTTAAGCTTTAGGTAGGTATGTATCTGATATATATATATCTGAATATAACTGATGAAAACTATCTCAAATGAAGCACTATATATTATGAGTAGTCTGTAGTAATAATATAACAAATGATGATAATAGATGGACAAATCAATCAGTGTTTCTTAGTTGTTTAGTATAATATCGGCTTATATAGATGAAGAGCAAGTTGAAAAAAGATTAATATTTAATGGAAAAAAGGAAAAAAGTAAGTAAAAATGTTAGAATCAAGTTTAATATTTTAATTGCATTTTAAACATTACCAGCAAAAAAATGTTTAACGTAAACAGTATATTTTAGTTATCTGGTATGGGTATAAAAATATTAAACAATTAACGAAATTATTTAAACTAATTATTTTAGAAAATAAATTAACTACCTAATAAAGATATAACTCTTACTTTAAATTTAAAATATATCGAACTTATTTTGTCAACTCAGCTTTATCTTTTTAACTCACTTTAACTCACTTTTTAACTTCGAATAACACATTCACCACATCTTGAAAACAAATAAATACGAACATTATATATAATGACCTACCAATGCATTTTGAATGCGATTCGACATCTCAATAAACATTTAAAATGTTTTATTTTTTTATTTTTAAGATGTTAAGTATTGAACACAAAATCATTAGATTTCAAAAGACATTTTTAAATAATTATGGTGATTATGTGATAATGAAAAAATTATACCTGAGACCATTTATGAATTAATTTTAAAATATATTTGAACATTTTATAATAATAATTGTTAGACTTTATTACTTACATAGGTACTTGAAGAATCGCAATAGCATTGGAATTGAAATGCAAAATAGAAAAAAAAATTGTGCATTTAAAATCATATTTCTCGAAAAATAAAATTGAAATCATAATCCAACCAATAACAATTATTTATTTCTTAAAGTTGCCCATGTATAACCCCTTAAAATCCGCAAATATGACGTCCTCTATATAGTATAATATTATATAATTATGGCGTGTATATACTCGTATACCTACTTACTCACGGGTAGAACACAAATAGATCCGTATGCTCGTTATCCGACAGTTCCTTTTTTTTACGACACGATTCCGTATAGTATTTTAATGCTACGTTGTCACGATGAACTGGCTACAGGATTAATGCGACAATATTTTTTTACCAGAATGTGACAGACAAAGTGTACCAACAATGAGAGTAATATTATGTGCAAAAATATTTCTTTCGGTCATACCTCTAATCCGGGCCGTCACTTCCTTTACTCACTTGAACAGTTTTAATTCAAAAATATCGCCAAATTTGCAATGAAATACCAAGTCAAGTTAGTATAACAACAAACAGGTTGAATCAAATATGGATTAGATGTAATTCTTTCGGTCGCACCTAAATATTTTGACAACATTGCACCCAATTTCCAATTTCATACGGAATCGTATTGTTACACCAATTAAATACTTAGTCTTTTTCATTTTTCATACCGTATAAATTTTATTTTAAATATATTTATATACAAATCACAGTGTGTTCGCTATACTACCAATGTGCAATTTTTGAAAAGCAAATAAGTCTGCCAAAATCAAAGCAAATTCAAAATTTTTATTTCATTACATCCAGAATACATTCCAATTTAATTATGAAAAATTATATTCAACATATATCTACCTTCACTATTTCTACAGACCGTCATCCGATCGTTGAAATTTACGGTCACTGCATTTAATATGTATACACCTGAAGTATTATATGTTAAGGTGGCGTATAATGATTTTTTTCAATGTTAACCTGATGATGTCTTCGGTCGAAACTATAGTTGTTACTATAATAATCTTTTTTGAATACTCTCGGCACATATTATTTTTTTATGATATATTAATATTAATATATATATATATTAATTTTACATATATATTGTTATTTGTATAATATATGTTTATTTTTATTTTTCTTATTCTGTCAATTGCCGTCTGGCGTAAAATGAATAAAAATAATTAATAATCAATCATTCCCATATCCAATATGTGTAACAATTTAAAACTAAATATCAACTAATTATTTATTTATTTATTTATTTATTAATACAATGGAGATTTAAGATTCATGTTATAGTTAGGTTAATTATGTAGTTAATAATAAAAATGTATTAACTAGCTGAGTCAAAAAAACTTTTGAACTTAATTGCCGCAATTTATATTTAGTACCTATTATAATATAACGTAGGTATACCTATACCTAGAGATGTAAGCTTGAAAATTTTAATTTAAAATTTTTTTTCACTGAAATTTTCAATAGTCAAAATTAAAAATTTTTATTTTTATATATTAAAAAAAAAAATTTAATTATGCGAGGTTTTAATAATTGATCATACTGTTCATAATGTTCTATGGTGATACTATAGCCACTATATCATAGATGTTTATGATATATTGCTGTTATCACGTCTTGTGTGTGTATTAATGTTTTATTATTATTTTTTTTTTTAAGACTTAACTATATTATACATTGAAACGAAAATACTGTAGTACTTTAGCCCAACTTTAAAAATGTTCATGCAAATTTTCATGAAAATGTACAGCACTACCTATACCTATATAGTTGTATGCATAATATAAGTGGTACGTACTTATATTATATCATTAGATATATAAATAAACTACTGAAAATAACTACAGTAGTAGTTTAACACTGAATATGAAAACATTGTTTTCGAAATACGTATTTGTTAAATAAAAACAAATTATTTTGTAGAAATTGGGTTTTTATTTATATCTATAAATAATTCTACAAGTAACTCAACACCAAAATATTATATCATTGTTTATTAATTATTGTGTATACTCAATTAAAAATAATAGAATAACATCAAAACTACACAATAAAATCATCTACTATGTACTTGCTTTGTTTTTGGAGTTTATTTTTTATTAATATTTAAAATTTAGACTTTAGAATAGCGTTCAGTACAAGACATTAGAAAATATTATTATTACCCTGTACCTCCATGCGTATATACCACTTATATATTTTATACATAAAATGCTTATAAATAATAAATACTACTAGTTAAATATTCCATATTTATGCATCAAAATTGTCTGTGTCGGAATATTACGTTAAAAATGTAGATAGTATGCTATAAAAAATCATCGATGTAAAATATAGTGAAAACTTTATTTATTTTTATTTTATTTTAGGAAATTGTAACACTATACTTAGATCTACTTATATATTAGGTACTTGAAATTAAATTGAAAATAAATATTTCTGAACACGAGTATTTACTACAGTGTTTTATGTTTAAAAATTAAAAATCACCAATGGCAAGTTCAGCTGGTTAATTATCTGACAGATCGAAATCAATTCAGGACAACCATACATTACAGGCCAGTGGCCATATATACCGTACATATATAATACCTATAGGTACTTACTTGTATGCTGTAAGTATACACAACAAATAATTTATAAAGTCTAAAGTTAAATAAAATATATATGGTCGTTAAGTACCGATAATTTTTCGTACCTAAAAACAATTTGTGCGCGTCCCCAGCACGGCCCTGGTTTCTGTTCGTTAAAAGTTATTTTTCTCTAATTAATCGCGATAAATGTGTATATGTAGTTTTGGATATACAAAATTGCGAGTAGTCCTCCCTCTCCTGTAGGAATTCGACCGTACACACACATATACAGGGTGTCTGTAGGTTTTAACGGTAAAACTTTGAGAACGGATATAAATAACAATAATGCAGATGCCGAGTAAAATATTGAAAACCTATTTTGTATTTAAAATTTTTAATTAATCGTGAAATTGGTTTCATCGTGAGATTTATTGACCTGAAAAATGTATATCTTGATGGGTCACATATTATAATTTGTTCGATCAACGCCAGTTAGGTTTTTTATAATAACCCTCTTCCCCCTACCGTGCAACCCACCAAAATATACAAAGATATTTATAGTCAACACTGCCAAATTTTGAGCAGATGAATAAATCTATTTTTAATTTCTATTGGAGTCCGAACGATTAAAATATTAAAATAAACTAGGTCTATGGAAAAAATTTTTTTTTTTTTTATTTTTTATTAAAAATGCTTTATTATTTTGGATACATTATTATAAAATAACAATACTTGACCACTATAAGATATTTATTATGCATTATGATACAACCATAATCTGAATTTGATAAATAAAATAAAATGTAAATTTATTTTTTATTATTAATTGTGATAAAAATAGTTTTAAGTTAATAAATTTAATTACAATAATGTATTAAAGTATGTTATATTGATGGTCCAGTTTTCTGCCTTTCGCAGTCCGCCAGTAGCCCATCCTTGATTTATATAGGTAAGTCAATAAGTATAAGTTCAATGAAATAAAAAATTATCTTTAGTGTCCTAATTATTAGTAGTAGTTATAGCCAGTACAAGTAGTAGGAATCTACTCTAGTTATTATAAATTTAATAATACTATTTATAATAATTACTACAAAAAATGTATTTATTAGTAGTTTATTAATTACTTAATTAATATAATTACTATTACGTATGCTTGATGCGAGACTCAACATCCATCACCCTCCCTATGACTATTCTCTAGTTCAAGATCTCCTTAATCTCTCTAGTCTCTCCGACCGTAGACATGCATACAATCTAACTTTCCTCTCAAATATTCTCACAGGCAAAACGGATTCTCCTAGCCTCCTATCACAAATTACCTTATAAGTTCTCTCCTGCTTCACTCGTTCATCGGTCCCCTTTCATATTCTCGTCTCTCCTGCAAACTTCTTTGATAACTCCCTAATTATCCGGCTTATGCACACTGTTAACCATGACCCTTCTTTTACTTAAAAAGCCAGTTTTCAGGGACTTTCAGTTAGTTTTTTTTTTAGTTTAGCCTTAGTCTTGGTTTAGTTTTAGTCTTTAACAAATAATTACTTACAGTTCTAATATTTTTTGGGATCGCCCCGTAACTGTATATAAAAAAATAAAATAAAATAAAAATAATAGGTAAATTATTATCAAAATATGAATCGAATAGTATTCAAAAGGTCATTAAGTATTAGTTTAAACAGATATATTTTATTGATCCTTCATTCTATATAGTATGAATAGTGTACATATTGAGTATGTCTTATTTAATTTTTAATTTAAAAATAGTATATTTAGTTTCAATAAAAAAATAAAAAGGACGGAGGGGTCTAGAGGTACTGGAGCCCTCAGAACCAAAAAATATTGATTTTAAAAACTTAATAGGTAACTCTAGAATTTTTGTAGATAGAATTTCTTTTAAACAATAATAACTGGAAATAGAGTTTGGCGACTTGAAAGAGTACCTAATAATAATGCTCAAAAAAGAATATTATGACTAAATTTTAGATTCTGAGTGGTGCAAAATATTTTTTCGTTTTCCGATGATGTTTATTTGTTTTATATTTTTCTGTCGATCAAGAAGACTTAAAGTCATGACTTAATATTTCATTCGTACTCATTTTTTGCACAACATTTTATCAGCATGGTGCTTTGAAGAGCTAATTTGTCGATTTTTGAAAAACACATCAGGAAAAACTATCAAAAAATTACGAAAAAACTGGTTAAGATAATGGTTATTTTCCCATAAATCCAAAAATATTGGTTCTAAACACTTGAAAATTTCACAAAGTATGTATTTTATTAAAGTTTAAAAAAAATTAAAAAAGGATTTTGATGAGAGTATATATAATTTTTATATTAAACATTTTTTAAACATATATTCGAGTCTCCAATTAATGTATTTACCATTTAAGATGATTTTACAAATGTGGCTGGAGTCTTTATAGGTAGGTAATCAAAATTCGATGAATTATATTATTTTTACTAGGCCGTGGTTCTTCGGTACTTTTATCATTTATTACCAAACTAAGGAATAATCAGCTTTAAAATTTAAAGAAATTTTACCAATTAACATTTAAAAGTACCTATATCAAATTAATGTTTTAATATTGAATTTTCCAACTCATCATGTATGACCTATCGTAGTATCGTGTAGTCTGTTTTTATGTAGTATTTCTGTTAACCTTGTCGTCAGTTATACTTGTGCTTAAATATTAAACTTCAAATAATTAAAAAATAAAAACCCCCATTTACTATACTATTTTAATAATATAAAAAAAGTTACAAAATTAGGAAAAATGTATAAATATAAAAATATGTAATGTTGGAAAAATTATTTTGTCACTCATTTTTATTCATGTTTAATGATCACATTTTTCCATGTGATGCAAAATATTTTACAAAAATATTCTAAAAATATCAAAATTAGGTGCATTTAAGGATAAGAATTTCAAAAAGTTCTAATTCATATGAAATATTTTGAATAAGTATTATTTACTAATATATTGCATGGACCCCACAACCCCCACCTTTGCCAACAGTCCTTATATTGTCTCTCAACTAAGCAATTTTGTCCCAAAATATAGTAAAATATTTAAAGGATATATAAATTATTGGTTTTCAATATATTTGGACCCCCTCCCCCCAGAAAAAAGTTAAAAATATGCCACTGGCTTCAATATTGAGTACCTATCTTTATTTATGGTTTTATACCAAAATGTAATATATCCTAGTTTCAAAAGTAAGTAAACATAGTTTTGTTGCAAAAAAAAGCACCTATAGGCTATAGGCTACATATATATCCACATTAAAGTATATTATATTATTATACACGATTTCTAAGTAGTCATAAGTCAAATATTTATATATTTATGAAAAAGACTAATTGAATTATCAATAATAGTAGAGGAGATATTCGTTTTTCACTATTTCAGAAAACTTATATAGTTTGTTTGAACACATACGATCGCTTGAAACTAATCAACTCATGTAATTAAGTATAGATACCTATATTTACCTATTGTTTATTAGTATTTTGCAAAATTAGTTTATCGTTAATTTCTTAAATATTATTTTATGTGAAAAATAAACTTTAGTATTTCATCTCAAATATCCCTATACACTTTTATGAGTTATGCAGTTTTTGTGACTTCCGAAAACTAAAATTACTTGGAAATCGAAAAAAATCATTGTGCAGATCTATCAAAATATAGGTTTTTGAAGTCTATAAATCTAGCGGTGGCATCAATTGTACGATAAATTCGGATTAAATCTAGATATAGGCAGGAACCGGAAATACCCCCAATACCATTAAGTTTGGTTACATATACCTAACACAAAATAGTTTTTCTGGTTTTCAAATACTACAACATTATTTTATTCTCAAAGTTTTACTTAAAACCTAGCACACCCTGTATACTTTGTTGGTAAGTAGGGGTTGGTACCAACCGGCCCTCGTCGACAAACGCCAATGTTAAAGTCCTTTTATTTATATACAATATATTATATAGGTATACGTATTACATATATATATATATATATATATATATATTTACAAATTTAAAAGTACGTGGTGGGTAGTTTTTTGGTTTTTTTTTTTTTTGTATTTCAGAATTTATACGCATAAATTACCAGAAGCTTTCTCTAAAATACTGCGGTGGGTCTAAGCTGCTGGCGGTGACAATATTAATGGCCGTCGCTAATAAGCTTAAAACCAGGCGCGCTTTCGATATCAAGCAAAACAGATCCGCGTGCACATTTCACAGTAGGTATAGATGTATATAGTACCTACCTACTATTATCTTATCTGTGATTTTCTCTTCTTTTTATTTCTTTCTTCCTCTTTTTACGTTTCAACGAAAAATGTATGTGTAAATTTAAATACGAGTATCGAGTATACATGTATATAGCTAAACAAAAATACTGTCGTTGAGGTATTGAGCGTGAACTCTCATCATATATAAAGATGAAACTCTTCTACAGGAAATACTTTGAAAATTTTCTCCTCAGTTCCTTCCCCCCCCCCCCCAATGATCAAGGCCCTATAGTCATCACACATCTCTGTTTCTCCTATATAACACTCTTTACCCCCATCCCTCCAATGGTGCAGAATAATTATTATATAGAATAATATAGTGACTTCATATTTATAATTCATGACCCTGATTAACATATTATTAATTAATAATAATATTAATATTAATAATATTCGTTTTACAATGATTTTATATTTATTTTACTTTATTTTATATCTGGAAACAACTTTTCAGGTAGAAAGACTCGAATAGGAGTTTTAAAGTGAAGAGTTAATCTGATACTAAGTTCATTCTAGTTGGTACTTTAAAGTTTAGAAATATTAAAAGTAAAAAAAATATATAAAATATATAGGTATTACCTATTATATTTATTTTATTACATTTTATATATATAAAAAGTATTAAAAGTTTAAGTAATTGTTTTCGATTCTCCTAGTAGTTTTCATAAATGTAAAGTAAAACTGACACATAATCCGAAAATTACCGAATATTGCAATAATACAAATTGTGAAAAATTGTAGTATTACCAAAAATTTTAAATTTGAACCAAATAGCACCATGAAAAAATTTTAAAAAAAATTAAAGGGTTAGAGTAAAAATTTTGTAATATATTCCAGATGGTATATTTTAGAGGGGTCATATTTCAATTTCCTACAAGTTTTCTTAAATTTAAAGATAAACCACCAAAAATAACAGAAAATTATTATAAATTAGAATATTAATACGAGTAATACTTGAGTATTATGTCAAACTTGGCTCAGAACCATTTTTCGAATGCATAGATTTATCTGCTTTCAATTCTAAAATAATAACACCATTAAAACCACCCACACTATAGGTACTTGTCTTGTCCGAGGATAAATTGTACGTGGACAACTTTTTATTTTATGTAATTCAGACCTTAGAAAGTTCATTTAAAATATTCGCTATGTAATTCATGTAAGAATTTAAATGGACAAAGTTCGCGACTAGTTTATTTAATTTTAGATAAACTTGTTTCGTGAAAATCCATTATAGTAAATTATTTGATTACCTAGGTATATTAATTAAAATTAGGTATAAAGTGAATATACCTAATGTCGTTAATTTTTTAAAACATTTACTATGGATTTTAACTGAAAAATAATTATTAAGTATTATTATTAATTTCTAACACTAATAGTGGGAGTAAGTGAAGATAATGCGGGAAATAGATTTAAGTGGAAGTGTAAGGACAAGGGTGGCCTAGTAAGTAGGTATATAATATATAGGTTATACCTATCTAATATTTTTAATTATAATATTTTATAGTACTTCAGTCACAAGTGTCCAAGTTTATTTCATAAATACCTATGATTATAAAATTATGTTGTATATTTTTTATAATTTCGTGAAATAACAGTATAATGAAATTCATTCATAAAAATCTAGAATACATAAATTGTGAGTTGACGTCAATCAAGGTGATATACTTCAATACTTCGTCAGCTACCTATGCCGCTATATGAGGTCACTGACTACACTATAGCTGGACCTATATTAACTATAATTTTCACACTTAATTATTTTTACAAATTATTTTACGTAATTATTTATATTTTCACAAATGTATATAAATAAATTATGAAATTGAATAATTTAAAATGACAAATTATCAATATTCAGAAAATAATATCAAACTATAAAATAAAATGTATATTATGATTCGATTATGAAATTATATAGTTACATCTATATGTAATAAAATAATACCAAAAATAAAAAACCAATATTAACAATATAGGTACATATGTGCATATATAGCTATATGTTTATACCTATTATAAACTGTAATTATTACTTTATATAAACATAGGTATTGTTATTCTTTTAAAAATGTATTAAATATTCAGTGGTGGCTCCTACATTTTACTTAGTCAGCTAAATAAATAAAAAAGCCCTTCGCAAATAAAAATAATATATAAATATATTTATAGGTATTTATTTATAAACTAATATTAATTCTCTTATTACCTATCGTATGTACAGTAATTTTATGTACCACATAAGAAAGAATATTATGTAGAACAAAACCAATATTTTATGCGCTAGATATCCCATAAACTTACACCTAAAGTTATACGCTCAAATCCACCACATATATAATAGTCTAATACGTAATACCTTGTGTTAATTATTTTTCAGTCGGTTATTATTATAATATTTATTTATTTTTTTTTAATCTGACTGACATTATCTGTAATAAATAATATATATATATATAGGTACCTATTATATTATAATATACCTAATAATAATCATTTTTTGTATAGGTACACTTTCGGTATAATTCTACTTAGTACTTTAGCTCCCAAGCGATTTTTTGAAATTTTTTTTTTTTGCAAAATGTGTGTTTTTGTATGCTTTTTGTAATGGCACTTTAAAAAAAAGTCGCTCAAACTTCTAATAGAAGTTATGTTCAAAAAACTTCAAAATACTCGATTTTTCAAAAAATCGTGTTTTTGAATTAATAATACCAAAAAATTGTATTTTTGGAAATTTTTTTTTTTGCAAAATGTGTGTTTTTGTATGCTTAATGTTTTGGTAAAATCAAAATTGATCTATCGTACTTACTTTTTATGTTAAACTTAAAAATGTTCAATTTTTCCAAAAATCGTGTTTTTGAGTTAAAAATATCAATACCTAAACCTTTTGGAAATTTTTATTTTTCATTCGGTGTGTAATGACATAAAGAAGTTTTTAGTGTAATCAAAATTTGTCGGTCGGACATAGTTTCGAAGTTACGGCGAATTTAATTATGTTGAAAATAAGGTATTGATCTATTGCATTTAAAAATTAATAATAATTCGGTTTAGCAATATAACTACTAGTCTTGGCAAACTGTGTAATCACTGCCCATATACTACGACATAACTTACCCTGTGACCTACTTGAGGTGGCGTTGCATAGCAAGTCAAGGGATATTTTCGATTTGTGCGGAGCGGAGCGACGGCGCCGAGGAGCGTAGCGACGAGTGCCGAAACACGCGCAGTCACATTTTTTGCATTTGAAAAATCTAGTATTTCGAAGTTTTTTGAACATAACTTCCATTAGAAGTTTGAGCGACTTTTATTTAAAGTGCCATTACAAAAAGCATACAAACACACACATTTTGCAAAAAAAAAATTTCAAAAAATCGCTTGGGAGCTAAAGTAGCTAAAGTTCCACATTTTGATATACATTTTTTTATATATAACATTATTATTATTATTATTATTATTATTATTATTATAGAACTTCTATTTACGTCTGTTGTACCTACTTGAATAATTGATTCCAATCTACATTATCAAAATTTTCAATTTCCAAAACACGAACATATAGTACCTTATTCATAAGACAACGCCAATGTAATATTTCTATAAAATATATTAATCGACATAGTTATTATATAGGTATAGATATCGTAAATAATTTAATAGATTTTTAATCAATAGGTAATGAAAACACCGAAGAAAAAAACTGAAAAGGAAACAATATTTATTAAGACAAAAGAAGGAAAATTTAAATGAACAAAAAGAGAAAACAATTTCCCGTGTGGAACAGTCAACAGTCATACAAATTATTACCCAGTGGAAAAAAGAGAAAAAAGAAAATCGCGTTAACACTACCCGACGGTGCGACAGTGTCGTTGCAAATGCAAGCCGTTGAGTAGACGCATCAACGATGGTTCGCCATAGAGTTTATGTGGGCATCAAACAAAGAAAATAGATATGAAAATATCAACCACATGAAAATATAATTTCCCTCCATGAACTATACATAGTAAAGATACACATAAATATTCTTGCTGCCACTTGTGAGCTTCGATAAGTTTCTTGAGGATCACATTATATAGCTACGTCACACATAGTAGGTATAATGTTTATGTAATACATATAGTAACGGGACTGGGCATATGGACATATTATACACACTTAAGTACGTAATATATGAACGTTAATTGAATAAATTTAGTTACCTACGTTTAAATAACAATAATTTACGTAAAACGAAATTTATAAAATATAATACTTACCTATATGAATATATAAGTTAAAAATATTGCCTACACTTTGAAATGTCATATTTCAATTATTTAAGTAAAATTAATTATTAAATGCGTTTTCAAAATATTTTTGAAGACAATGTAAACTTTGTATGCTGAGCCGGCTCAAGGTATAGGCGAACCAGCCTACAGCTGCACTTTCGTAGAGGCGCCATTTTTTGTACCTACCTACTTATTATAAGAGGTGAGTAGGTAATTACGTTTTTAAGAAAGTTTAAAAAGGTTCTGGAAGGAAATTTGTACGATAGGTGTACGCAAATTCTAGAAAATGTTTATGGCTTTTTTTTTTTATTTTAGGAGTGGCAAAATTTGATTTTGCTTAGTGCACTATTTTTACTTGAGCCGGCCCTGTTAGTATATGCGTTATGTAGAAAATATGTAAAGTAGGTGAAATTGCTTCAATTGATAATTTAAATAGTGTTAAATAATAAAGTGATACTACTAAATTATAATTGTTTCAGTAAGATTCTATTCTACAGGTACTACTAGACATATTTCAATACTAAGTGAAAATTTCATTGATCCTATAAATAGGTAAGTACCTACCTAGATATTTTTGTGAATTAAAAATGTAAAATATAAAATGTTTATGCAACATTAAAACGTTTTCATAGTTATTCCTGAAATATTTCTACGTTGTTTTTACAAATTAGAAATACATTTAAAAAAAAAAAATTGAGAAAATTAATTTTTAAAATTAAATTTGATGAAATATAAAATTATTATTATTATTAATATTATTACTAATATAGTTATTATATTGTTTAAGCTCTGGTAATTACTTACAATAAGTTGATTTTTTATTAATGGGTACATTTGATTTTTCAAAATTATTTTTTCAGATGATTTCTCAAATTTTCATCATTCAATATTGTACCTACAGAATATATTATATTTTGTTTTCCGAGTTTCGTGATCAATTTATAGTTCCGGTTTTAATAAACATTAAAAGCCTATATACCTTTATTATACCTATATTATTTATATAATATAAGTATATTTATTACTATTTTATGATTTATATATATATTTTAATATTTTTCATTTTAAAACTATAATATAATCTTGTTTTTATTTTATTTTCCTTTTTATTGCATTTAAATTAATATTACCTATAATTTACCGTTTCAACTTTTAAGCAGTAATCCACTAGTTATGTAAATAATTAATATTGTATTATAATACATTTTAAAATATAAAATAATTTTTTATTTCAGGAGAAAATGAAATGAATAATAATAACTAGTTCAATATTAAGGGCCCCCCCCCAATTATCTGAGGACCCAGTTAAAAATTTTCGTTTCGCTGACATGGCCAGACCTATAAATATTATGCTGTAGTTTGTATTTTTTATTTGAACGAAGATAATATTATTTTAATTTTTCATGTATCTTATATATGTTACATATCTATATAATAATATAAATATAACAAATTATGAACATAATGTTGTATTATAGGTATTTACTCTTTATACAAAATTTTAAACGAGTATAATATGTATAAATACGTATGTATTTATACATATAAGTATTATAATATGTAAGTAGTAAGTATATATGAGTTGTATTATATGCAAGTTATATACATTGTTACCCAATAATTATTATTTTAATAATTAAAACCTTAAAATATGGTATTAACTATTTAACAAAATATATTGTGACATTTTAATTAAATAGGTACCTACATGAATGATATTGCACAAACATAAGAAACAGAAAAAACAATGGAAAAAACTTAAAAAAAATTGAAATTGTATAAACTTACCTATCATTAAACATTGACATATATACTTTATTATATTATTTTAGAAATATTGTTAATCATTGACACACATTTTATTGTATAATTTTAGAAATATAATTTAACAGTTGTTTTCATATTAAATAATCATTATAAATTAGTAGTACTTCACTACTTTATATATATACATTATTATTATTACATAATAATATTATATTTTATCTGCTCAATTTTTTCAATAACCTAACCAAGTAATATCATTATTTCTATTACACCACCAGTTATATCATGTTTTTTAGTAATGTTATGCTATATATATATATATTAAATACATAAAAATATATATCTTTACAATAGAAAAAAATAGTTATTAAGTTATTATTAGGTAATATTATTAAATAGTAAAATAGTTATAAGAAAGTATTTAAAATACAAGCTATAACTTCATGCATAATTTAAATATATTTTAATGATAATGAAAATTAATTTATGGCTTATCTATACTACATAATATACCAAAATGCAAAATGCGTAGTCTTACATGGCATATATATAATATACTACAACAAATTAGGTAATTGTATTTAAATAAATACATAAATTATAATTATTGAATCAATCAACCAAACATAAATATATTTTACATGTATATTGGTATGTAATATGTTATTATCATACAATATTGTATCAGTTCTACAAAAATGACGTAGTATTGTTATTTTTAGGCACTTAATAATATAATGGTAACCAATAAAATCATAATAAATTACTTAAATTAAATATATTTACTGAAAATTGTAAATGTATAATTGTTAATTCACATGATTTTGGATTTAATATGGAAATACATAATTAATCAGATTCATCTCCAAGTCCATCTGAATCATAAACAATTACTTTTCCTTTCTTGGGTGATTTTTCTACTGGCAATGTATAGCATCTGGCAAATACACGTCCAGTATCAGACAGTCCAGGTGTTGACTGATCGTTATTATCTGTAAAATGTTCGTTTGGCTCATCATTAACTTGAAAGTCAACAACCTGAGATAATAACTCATCATCCTCTAAGCATTCTTCTCTAAACTTTTCAATGACTGATATGGAATTAACAGAATTGACTTTTTTTGATGGTTGTTGACTAACAGACTGATGTCTTCGCTTTCTTGAAATACTATCTGGATACTCTACTTGTACTCGCATTGGCGTTCTTATATTGGAATTAACTGATGGTGTTCGGTGTATGTTGGCTAATTGATTTTCTTGTTGCCCCTCAGTACTTTGAGTATTTTCAATTGCATTAATATTTAATCGTAATGGTAATGATTCAGTATCTCCAGATAATGCATTCTCAGACATTGTTGACAATATGTATTGGCTTTCAAATGTTAAACCATTTTTAAGACCAAATACCATAGGCCTAATAAAACAAATATAAAATGAGTTTTAAATATTACAACATATGAAAATATTCAAAATACCTACATTCCAGGAGAACTAAAGCGCATAGTTATTGGTAATGACATATGCTCTGCAAAGGCTAATAAAGGTCGTATTTCTTTAACACAAAATGTTATACAGCTACCTTCACCAATATCATAGATGTCAAACTCTGATGATTGCAAACTCAGTTCTGTTCTCAATATTTTTCTTATATCTGGAATTTTATTTACACATATTAAACATAATTAATATACTAAACTAAATTTACTTTAAATTTTATTGTTATTATGAAGCTAACATTCAATTCAAGCACCTCGACAAGATTCCTGATGGGTTTTAAATAACACTTTCTCAGTAGTTACGTCTAATGTAATATCTGTTTCACTGTTTTGGAAATGTTTCACGGCAGCTGATAATACTTTGGAATCAATACAGAGTATATGACTTGTATTAACATTTTTATTTACCTTATAAAAATAATAATTTATTAATATAAAACATGGATTCTATTATAAATATAAATACTAAATAGTAATCAAAAAATTACTTGTAACGCTGAATATTCTAATACTGGAATCAAATGAGTTTTAACACAAAAATTTGAATAACGTAACTGTATTGTAATTGTATCTGCATTACTTTTAATTTCTATATGGCATGACTCTAAGCAGCGGGCCAAGTGTGGAGATTTGAATATTGTAATACATGACTGAACAAAAATAAAATAAACCTTTAGTTTTTATATTTAAAATTTAAATTTAAAAGTGTAATTGTGTAATATATGGAAGCGATGCTTTACCCTAAGCGATATTTTACATTTCAATGAGTTTTCACTATTTTGTTCATCGTCTTCGGTAAAATAATAACTAGAGAAAAAGGACGAATCAAACGTAAACCATGCATACACAGTATGCCAACTATTGGTTGTGTGCATCACTAATTGTGACGAATTGGGCTCAATATACAGATCTTCTCCAATGCGGCACATAGTATTCAATGCCCGTGACAGAACTATAACATTGAACAATATAACATTTAAAATTAATGTAAAAACTAATAATTTATTAAAGTATGTGAGAATATTATAATATAATATTATTAGATAAGCATAAAAAAGCTTATAGTATAAATATAAAATTAATGTTAAACCAATATGTTTTATTTGTATTTATATATTATTGTGTATATATCATTTGCTTTTTGTTAAATTTAAAATACCAACATAAAACAATCTTAAAAAGCCAGTCAGTAAGAGATAAAAACACTTTGCTCGTTAAGTAGGATATTAGGGGTAGAGATATTGAATTTAAAAGCAATGATGAATAATTTCTTTCAATAAAACAATTCTGAGCGAAACTTTGGTGTATATAACATGATTATTACTATTAGCATTTATATGCTTCTTTAAAGTACTAAATAGATGACACTTTCTATCAGAAAAATGTGTTCTAGCCAAAATTCTAAAACCATAAAATACATAATGTAAAACCAATAGTAAAATGTATATTCCTCACTTTGTTCAGAAATGACAATTATTTTAATTTGACTTTCCTTTGACATTATAAAATTAGGTACCTACCTACCTATATAGGTACTTTTAGTATACTTAACATTTTTAATTACAATTAAAGATATCCTCATTTTTATATTTAAATATATTGATTACACAAATTAAATAGAGATATTTATCTAGACATATTTTCAAATGTATAAATGTATAAAAGACAGAGCAAAATAAATTGGGACAAAAGTGACATTTTCAACATTTTGTCAGGATACTAGATGCCTGATTCGTTTATATTATGGCTAATAAAAATATGACATCAATATACATAGTACCTATAGTAAATATTTGGTGTCAATTTCAAATTCCTGGCATTTTCATTTTTCAATTTATAATAATTTACGGTTTTTTTGGTAGTTATAAATATTATTAAATATTATATATCACCTGTATAGTCAGTATATAACATGTAACCATGATTATTTTATTTGTTATTTTCTAATTATGACAACTTTTTGTGATATTTACTTTATAAAAGGTAATTTTTCATTACACTTTTGAAAACTAAAAAAATCAACTCTATAAAGTACCAATTAGAAAAATTTCCTATCAAAAACGTCTATACCAGAAATCTATTACTTTATTTCTTCTGACCCAAAAAAGTGTATACATAGGTACACGCATAAAAAAAAATGTTATAACAAATACATCAATCGCTACGCTAAGAATGTAAAAAATAGTAGTATAAAATAAATAAATCTGTAACTAAATAACAAGCATACTTAAATTTTTCAATAATGTGAGTAGGTACCTAAATAGGTATATTTTTAATGTTAGGTGTTATTAATTTTTTTATGGTTTAGTCATACACTACACTAGTTAAATAGTTAGTAGTAAGTACTAACAAAATATACTTATATTTTCATTATTAATACTTGTTTGAATATTTTTAAAAATAATGAACTAGGTAATGTCATCCTCAATATCCCTAATATGTAATTAAAGTGCTAGTATAATTTCCAATAAATTATCAAATTTTAGGGTGCACTCATGCAACCGTGAATCAAGATGTACTATAAAAAAAAATTGTTGGTAGCCAAATATCCTGCTACAACATTTATAACTAGGAACGAATTGTATTTTTATTAAAAATATCAGATATTTTTGTAATAATTTCTGTAATGTTTTGGATTATAAACGGACAATAGAACCCCGATATTTAGGAATATTTAATTTGTTTGGTTAAATATCAACCTAACAAATTTTTAAAACATTTTAATTTTGATTTTGATTTTTATTCAGAACATTTTTTTTTTTACTTTGGGTGCATTTTATCCGATATATGAGCCTTGTTAGATGAGAATCTAATATCCTAGATTCGTTTTACGTATATACACAAATGAACAAAATATTTACTTTTCAAATTCTGTCTGGGTATAACACACTTCATTGTAACTTGAAATTTTTAACAACTACTGTGTTTAACGTTCATAAACAACAAATTTATGAAAACTGCAGACAGCCATTATGCATGCAAATATAATTTTAACTGCAGATAAATGTCAAGTAACGTAGGTTTTAAACAAAACATTATTTCTCTTCAAAATTTTGAATACATTTAACAAATTGCACACTTATTTAAGTTTTATGATGTATATCACGGTCGTTATCACAAGCATCACAATATACACTGATAAACAATTATTGTTATCACGATTGTCATTATTAAAAGTTAATATTGTTTATAGGTAAATTAACGATATAATCATGTATATATTATAACCATATTAATATATTGCACAAGAGCAAACTTTCAATTAAAATTTATTTATTATTTATTATAACGAAAAAAATAGAATTCTCCTCTATGGATCGTTTATCGTTTCGTAGCCGAGCAAGGAATAAGGATAGATAGCAGCTAAATCGATTAAATGAACCTCTGTGGAATATATTAATTATCTAAGTTCATTGAATCGCCCATACATTATCAGTGTCCCATCGCCCAATCATGTAACTTTCTTATCACTCCCCGTCATCGAACTGTGCATATTAAAATAGTATAATATACCCTATACCTACCCAATTATTAATTTATTCCATTAATTTAAACTAGTCACTATTACCTATTATTCCAGTTTGTATGACAAATTAAAATTTAAGATTATAGTTCCAATCCACTTGACCCAGTATTTACATTTTACATTTCAGTGTTTAATTTCGAGCACATTTTGAATCATGGTCCATTTAAGTGGTAAGTTTTTTGATAGTTTTCCCATGTATTAGCCTACATAAATATTATACATTTTTTAGATGCTCAAGAGAAACTCAAAAAATATAGAGAAGACAACGAACGTAAGAGTAAAGAAGTATTAGACTTATGGGAATCGTCTGTCAAACATAAAATTAAACAATTAGGAAATGATCGTAAGTGTTTTTAATAATTTTTTTTTTAATAATTTCACTAAAGCAAAAGTCTGGTAAGATAGTATGTTAGGCAACATGAATAATTCTTTATAGTAAAAATAAATAGGTACCTATTTTTTTTTTGTTTAACTTTTATCATAATATTTGTTGAATTTAGACTGTTTAATTATTCGCTACAAATTAAATTGTTTATTATAATTTATAGTGGACGTGTGTACCTAATAATGCTAATTCATATATGTTTTTTAAATTTTTAAATAATTAAATATTTATATTAATTACAAAACCAATAAATTTTCAATGATATAATTTATAATGAATATAGGTACCTACCTACCTACCTAGATCTTAGTTTATAAATATTCATACTTGATTATTATTGATTTTGTTAATAGTAATTAAGTATTAACAACCTACCTAAATTAAATATATAAACCTTTTTATTTTTGTGACATAGGTTACCTTGTTTTGGAACAAGTATTAATAGCAGCATGTGATTGTAACCGTGTCGATGTTGCCAAAGTATGTTTACAAATGCTCCTTCAAAAATTCCCAGACAGTCTTAGAGTTCGTAGATTGGCTATAACAATACTGGAAGCAGAAGAAAAGTAACTAATCAATATTTTAAGGAAAGAAGTGTATGCATGGTCTATAGACAAAAGAAAATAAGTCCATTATTATGATTTTTTTTTTTCTGTGAGCAACTTTTCGACTAAAAGAAGTTGAATAGAAGTTTTGGATTAAAGAGATTTTTTGACAGTAAATTTGTTCTAATTGGTACTTTGAAGAGGTAATTTGTTTCTAATGGTTTCTAACGTAATAATATAAATAATTTCTAAATTTCAGGAAAATATTAAAATAATGAATACAATTTTAATTGTTACTTATTTTATTTTATTTTTAAATTATATTATTATGTTATACTGAAGCTCCTGCTCAGAATCATTTTATTAAATGAAATAATACATCAATACATCCACCAATAGTATTTTCTTAGATATATGAAATGCTTCCACCCCTACTAACACTCGATGAGCAAAGTGAAAATATTTATCTTGATTTTTGCAAATTATAAATTTGTTATCTGCAAAAAAAAATGCTCATTTTTTATATTCATTGTTTCACAAAACACATTTAAAAATGAATAGATACTTTATAGGTGAGGTTATTATAAGGTAGTGAATAAAAGTAGTTTTATTTAGTTTAGTTATCTAAAAGTAATTTTTTTTATTTATACCCTTTATCCTCATCTGTTCATATGTACTGATTTCTAACTAAACAATTTTACTCATTCTATATTATATTAAAGTACTATTTTATTAATATACAAATATTTTAACAATTAGATATGATGAAGCATTAGAAGCTCTCGATAAACTGATCAAGGCAGATGAAACCAATGCTCAAACCAGGAGGCATAAAGTGGCAATACTAAAAGCTAAATGTCAAATTAGTGAAGCAATAAAAGAACTTGTTGAATATCTTAAAAAGTATAGACATAATTGATAACAGACAGTGCTTTATTTATGACTGTAATAACTATTTCAGGTTTATGGTAGATCAAGAAGGTTGGCAAGAATTAAGCAATTTATACTTATTGGAAGGAGAGTATGCAAAATCTGCGTATTGTATGGAAGAAATGATTCTGCATAATTCTCAAAATCATTTGTATCATCAACGAAATGCTGATATACGATATACACAAGTATTAAAACTTTAACTATAAACTTATAAAATAAATTATTCTATTATTTAAAAATTTTACTTTATTATATTAAAATTCAAGATTGTAATAGAATCAAACTTTTTTGGATTTGAAGATTTGAAGTAGTAATTTAATAACAAGTTGTGTACAGGCAATTATCCAGTCTAGGACAACTCTTCGTCCACAAGAGACCTTTTTGCCGTGACATAATGATAAATATTTATTCATTTTACATACGTATGTGTGTTTTTAAATGATACAATATATACAAATCTTTTTTTATAATTTACATTCTAAATGTGATTTCTATTTTACATATATAATTTTTTTTTTTTTTTTATAAAATATATTATTTTACATATCAAATTAAAAATTAGGCCATGTCAAATAAGTAAATGACTAAAAATACATATTATCATCTAAAATGTATACTATATAGGTACAAGTTTTCAAAATTATATAAACGTTTTACAAATTAAAAATTTATTTTGGCATTAGGTCATTTTGTCAAATAAATTTAATAAAAAATCATTTGAACTTTGTTTCAAGTATTAGGTACATAAGATTACATTTTATTGTAAACTAATATTTTGAGTAATTCCGTGTAAATACAGTAGGTATATCAAAATATAAATTAGAAATTATAAAATATTGGAAGTTTTTCTTGAGCTCAATCGTGTAATTTAATATATTTGAAATTATTATCAATTATGATTAATTCAATTTAAACTAATGATCCCAAAACGGAAACAATGAAATGGCTTCAAAGAGACTTATCTCTGTTGTTTGCATTACACAGATCATTTTTATTTGTATAACAAATAAATAGTTATTTGTTTATCTTTGTTTGTTTGTACACTATATACACTCTCATGCAAAGTTACAAATCTGAAACTACAGGAATCACTTTAGAAAAGACCTAAAATCCTATTTCTATCAACCTAGTGATGCAATAAAAATTATTAAAATTTTTCGTAAATTCTACAAACTATTTTATATTACAACTTTACGACTTTTTAATACTTTTACTTTAATGTGGTTCTCATTGGTCTAGTTGTAATGGGTCATATTTAGGAAATTTCCAAATAATACAAATTTGTATGTGTGAAAATGAATATTATGTAGTAGTATGAGTGAACCCTGCTACTCGCAACTCGTATAATATTATCAGAAGTATACACACCAATAACATAGGCACAACTTAGGCACAGACATATAAATGATTGTCAACGTTTCATGAATTTCTATTGTGTTGTTGTTGTCTATTGATTTATCGTATAGTCCAATTTGGATCTGGAAAACCGTTTTGAATTTCTTAACAAATTAACTTTTTTGCTTTTTCAATTTTATATCCAATATTTTAATATTTAGCAATTTTAAAATGTATTTAACAGTACTAAGAAATACATTAAAATATAAATATTTTAAAAAGTTCGGACAGTAGGAGTAAGTACTTTGCTCATAGGGTGTTAGTAGGAGTGTGAGTACTTTGCACATTGAGTAGAATACTGATGGTGGATATATTAAATTTGAAAGGAATTATTAAATCATTGCATTCAATAATAAACTAAATAAAAATAAAATTCCTCCTCAGCGCCTTTTGGTCAAAAATTTGTCAATAAATTAACATCATTGTAAAATCAATAACTTCTTCACTACGCTTAGGATCTAATTTTGAGGAACAAATTTAAATAATGTTTCAGTACAATGAACAAAAAAAAAAAAATGGGTATTTTTAGTATGCAAAACTTGTCAACAAAAAACTGCCTTTAGTTCCATAATAAATTGAATATATAAATTTATTATTTAAATAAATATGGAATAAAATCAAAAATGTAAAATAATATAAAACAGACCTCACAACAATTCAGATCAGTTTTCAGAATCTTTATTTTATCACTAGATCAATCAGTATGTTGGAAATAGAAGATATCTAAATTACTGTTACGGGTGATAAAGAAACAGAACTTGGCGCTTCCAATTTCCTTAAGAGGACTACATTTTTAATTTTCATTTTTATTGACTTACAAACATGTTAGGAATACAAAATAAAAACAAATTCTAGCTAATAACATTATCTATTGCCCTACATAGACTTTTTTAAATTTATTCATTTTTTAAAATTAATAATTATTTAAAAAAATTAAAAGAAATGAATATTAACAATTCATAAAACGTGTAAAAATACACATATCAAAAATCAGATGTATAGAGCGCTATATAACTTTGTTCTCTATATAATTTATTTTTTATTTCATCCATCTACAATATTCTTAAGTCAACACAAGGACTATTCTTTAATTTGTTTAATTTTTATTTTTCTGTGAATATCTTTAAAATTGCATTCCCTTGAAAACCATTCATATGACATACTTTTAATACAGTAATATAATTCTAAATTGTATTATATATTCTATGACTAAATCTTATTATATATATATCAAATAAAATAATTTAATTAGAAAAACTTTTGACCTGTATATAATGGAAGATATTATTTAAATTTCCTTCACTTGTTTTAAAATGTATATTTTGTATTTATATTTGAACATTGGATTTAATTTTCAGGGAGGTACAGAAAATTTTGAATTAGCACGTGCTCATTACTCATATGCAATTCTTCTCAATCCTAACAATATCAGAGCATTATATGGATTATATTTGGTAAATAGTAAATACAATATTCATTGTTGAAAATATATGCTAATTTTAAATTGTATTTCAATTATGTATTAAAAATATTAATTTTATTCTTCACCTTTATATTCATATTTTATTTTTAGACTGCTCGCAGTTTAATGTCATCACAAAAAAATAACCAAACTAAGAAAGCTACACTGAAGAAAATTGCTACATTGTCATTAAAACGAGTTGAACATATGTACAGGTAATATTTTTATTTTTTATATAATTTTATCAAATTAATAATTAAAAAATTTTTGTTTTAGTGAAAAGAAACAATTAAATAAGAAAAATCAGCTCTATGTGCTTGAGACGTTAATGGGATCGTTGCATTTGAGCTTAAATTAAATTATACTTAGTTATTGGTACAATGTATTTATTATTTTTATTTCACAAACATTTCTTTTTGGCATATATTAAAATTATGTCAGAGCATCTATAAACGGGGTGTTGTTCTTTTTCTGGAACATATGATAATGTAAAATGTTCAACCAACAAGTCTAAAAACATTTTCCATGTGTTCTTTTGTTTTTCGGTTTTTCTAAGTTCTTGACATATTAAAATTACTGTTTTTGGTGTGGTCAACTCAACCATTGTTATCACCAATGCTTCTATTACCTATATACAATAAAATTATTATTTAATTAAGTATTCAGTAGTAATAAGAACAATTTCAATTATACTTCTGGATAATAAATACAATCAGCCATTAATAAAAAATCAAATGGCTGCAACTCAAATGGGATACCCCATTTCAATGCAACAGCTTTTGCACTGCCTTTTAGATAAGGTGTGTTTTCGTCAACATTTTGTTTCAATTGCTGTAAATTTTCTGGTAAATCTGTAAGTGTGACATTTCCTCTAAAAATAAAAAAATATATATTTAATATATAAATATTTTTCAAAGTCTATTATTAAAATTAATTTAGTATATAATAAATAAAAAAATATATATAATAATATTGCATTTTATTCTGTCAATAGTTTTTCTATATACCTCTACATAAAATGTATGATTTACATTTACCCAAAACAAGCAGCAGCCAGACCAACACATCCTAGTCCTGATCCTAATTCAATCACTCTTTTAGATTGAAATGTTTCATTGTTTTGCTCATACAAAATTTCTAAATATTTAGCCAATACTAATGCTGCGTCCCAAACTACACAATTAACATCACCATATTCGCGTTGACAAAATTTCAAAGTAACATTAATAGATTCTAATTCAAAATGTCTAAAATACTCATTTGAATCCATAATTTAATCACTGTACACTATTATATACCGCACTTATTGTAACAGAAATTATCTGCATAGACTAATACTACTCAGTTTAGAGATTATTTTATTTCTTGTTGCTTCACTGTAAATTTATTTAAAATAACGATTCAAACTGTAAATAACAATCAACAATTATTGACATGAACCACGATTTAAGATCGTGACACAAACTAAGATTATATTATCTAATCTTTAATAGTTCGTGTTATTGATAATACTCTGTGATAGTAGTTATCACCGTATCGCATGACACGTCAGATCATAGGGTACTCAGTTTAACAAACGTCTAGGGACAGAGAATCCAAATGGACGACTACGATATCATATGTTCCTTATCTTTATTACTAAATACTACAAATTCTGTGATTTATTATTATAATTAATAATGTATAATAATTATACACCGAACATATATTATAATAGGTATGAACCATGAAGACTAAAAGTTCTATTTTAGTATTCATGGTATGAACTCGCAGATATATCTGTGTATGAACTTGACAAACTATATGTGAAATATTCTGTACATATATTATATAGATTTGTTGAACTGATTATACTACAAAATAAATGTAGGTACCTATATATATTTTAATCACAGATCTGTGTATTAATCGTATTCATATTTGGAATAACATATTCGAACATATTTTCTATATTTCTAACTAAAATTTAAATTTGTTTCCGCATTCAATACATTTTACATAATTTGTATCAGACATGTTCAAAAACAAATCTGATAGAGAAAATGAAAAAATGTTAACTAAAAGAAACAACTTTCAATTGTACTCATGTACCATATAAATATACACATACACCAAATAAATATACATTTTTTTAAGAATTTTGTAATATATCCAAACATTTTATTTAAAAACGATTCTTGCCGGAACTTTGATGTACTTAATATTATTATATATAGGTACATAAGATAATTTTTCTTTATATTTAAGAAAACTCTTGGGAAAATCGAATGAGTAGGTAGTAGTCTAAGTACCTACAATCTAGAACCGATTTGTAATCAAAAAAGCTTTTTACCCTAAACCTACTCGATTCCATAATACAAATTAAATAACCAAAAAATATATTTGCAACAATTAACCATTTAAAAAAAAATTGAAATATATTTTTTATTAAATAAAACAATTAAAATATTAATAATTCACAGAATTTATATAAAAAAACAATTTAGGTACTCTATGGTAATGGAAATGTCAGATATAAATATATGGTGATAACCACGATCAGGGTGGATTGACCAATTCACCTTGACCACGATTTAAGATATATCTTAAAACATGGTAATAACTATAATACCTATCTATAATATTCATAACATTTTTCATTTAGTGATAAAGATAAGGAACATATATTATATCGTAGTCGGCTATTTTGCAGCCATTCATTCAGATTCTTTGTCCCTAGACGCTTGTGTCAAATTATAAAATTTCCATAACGACATCTAGGAATTTCTGAATAACATGCATCGCACGCTATAACAGCATCTGTAGACACAAATGTAATCATTATTAAAAATACAGGTAATAATCTATAGGTATATAATTTATTTGTGTAGGTAGGTACATTTATTTAGTTATATGATTGCAATTTTAATTATATACAAATCAAAATGTTGGATAAGAACTAGGAAAGCAGAACAGATAATGAATGTAGCAGAGATGAGAATGCTAAGATGTATGAGTGGAGTGACTACAGAAAATAAAATATGTATAAGAGTAGTTTCGATAGTCGACAAAAAGGGAAGAAGCAAAGGCAATAAGATTAGTAGAAGAAATAAATTTAAAAGGGAAGAAGAAACCCGAAAAAGAGGTGGGTTGGATGTGATGGAGAGTGATATGAAAAGGACGGGTGTAAATGAAGAAGATGCAAAAGATTGAATTGAAATTATGTTGAGGACTGGAATGGCCGCCCCAAATAGTTGGGAGAGAAAGCAAAGAAAAATAGAATATGATTATAATATAATATTCATATTAAAATAATAAAATGAAACTCATACTAGTCATACTGATTGAAATGTATTTTACATAAAGTGATGACAATTATTCAGTGCATATATTAGTTTTATTTCAATTCTGTTTATTCGTTTTATTTATATTTTATTATATCGTTTATTAAACAATTTTTTTAGGTAAAATTATAGACTATAGCTTAGTCATTTACAATGCGATATTTTAACCGCCTATATATTGACTAATCAAGCATGAGTGGAGTAAAGAACTATATGATAGCAAATTGGTTCTATAATAAGTATTACAGTATAGGTACGTACTTTTGTGTACACATAATATGTAATCGAACTTTTGAATATTTCGGCCTGATGACAATGGTTATACCTATATAAAAATATTAAAAACCCGAGAATGAAAGTCCGACCGACTTCAAATGTGCAAAGTAGGTACCGACTATATTTTGGTATATATGCGTATATACCCATATATTGGTATATTATATTATTATATCATAAATATAGCGCTTGAATGTATTGCGTCGGATTTCTGTAGGTTTTTTCTTCACAATTTGAATTGAATTAATTATGTAGTTGTGACGTATGAAATCCGTTACAGTCTTATATATAAATGAAAAATCCGAGAATAGTAAGTTCATTACTCATTAGGTACTTGTTCTTTTACTTCATATACTTCAGTTTTTGAAAAAAAAAAAAAGTTAAATCATGAATCTAATAGCCGAAACCCGGAAAAATTAGAAACCGTTTTTGGGCCCGTTACCCGAAACCCAGAAAAACTCGAAACCGTTTTTACTCCCTACTTCTAGAAGTTCTAGTATGTTATTTTTCAATTTTTCCAGTAGTTTTCTTAAATATAAAGAAAAACTATACCTTTTATAACGGAAATATTTTATAAATGTAGAGGAAATAACAAATAAAATTCTCATGGTATTACCTATACCTACTTATTTATACATTTTTAATTAGGTATTTTATTTTATCGAACTTTATTCAAAATTGTCTTTCGAATTATAATACACTATCCTGTCCAAGGACCGATTAACTTCGGGTCAACTTCTACTATCTATTTATATCTAGTGTTGAATCCAGACATTTTTTTCAGAGGAGGGAGCTAATATTGTTTTTTGTAATTATATACTTATAATACTATAATATGTGTTATATATTTGACTTTAGAGAAATGGAATATATCTAGGAATAGTATACGTATTATGATCAAGTGGGGCTCTTCTCCATCTTTATATAAATATCATTGTATCAATAATGTACTAAAATACATACTCAGTGCAAATTACTAAAATAGTAATAATTTTCTAGAGAAATCAGGTACAATACCCTATAACCAAAATTCATTACATTCATTTGATTGTTATTTTAAAATCTTTAAGACAAACGTGACGTAGTCCTGTACTTCCCTCTCCATCTATCTAATGAGTAATAAAGCAAAATTATACTACGAAAATCTAGAAATGTGGCGTCTAAATATAAAATATTACAATTAAAACACCTATAACCAATTTGTAAAAGGAGAATATTTTTCTAGGACATATATATTATAGTACAACATAATATAATATTTTTGTAAAATACTGTTAAATACTTATTGCTAGGTATTTTAAAAATGAAAAACTTAAAATGTTACAACTTTTTAACATAAAAGTTACACAAACCTTCTATAAAATGTTCAGGTCTTTAATCCTAAAATTATCACTTTTATAACAAAATCTATAATTTTAATAATAATAATATACCTATTATATATTCTATATTAATCTCGAAATCTATAATTATTATAAATAGATACCTATAGAATAACCGAAAATTAGTAAAACATTTATGAAAATATTAATATATAGTATACTAAAATGCACAATATAGGTTGTATAAATTAGAAATTATGAAAAATAACCATAATACATAACAACAGAACATGTATTTTTCTCATTAGGTACATAATTTTTTCTTAGCTTTAAAAATGCTATTAAGTAAATCGGAAAATGATCTTTCTATAAACTACCAACTAGATCCTACATCTACTAAAATTAATACCCCAAAACGGATAGGTACCTACATTTAGAGCACTCCTTCTACTAGACATTTTGGTATACCTATAGACATAAAAAAATACAATTTAAATAAAACACATTATTATAATCAATACATTTCCAGTTTAGTTTAGAGTATTGAAAACTATAAAAGCCTATCGCTTGTCTATACGTCCTATCACGATAATAAACATATGAATAATTACTATTTAAAAAATATCCTATAGATCCGCACCACTATTTTGACCCGATTAAAACTGTATTTTTCAGGGGTAACTTTGGAATGTTGAATTTATAAACAGATTTGAATGTCTTGGGTTATATCTTCTAGAGATCGATCTAGGCATTTTTCTTTATTATTACAGATTAAAATATAATCTATGTTTAAAAAAATGAAATTTTTAATGATAAATAACACAGTTAAAAAAAAGGCTTCGATCGATTCCTAGTAGAAAAACTGATGAATTCAAAACAATTTTCAGAATTGAAATCCCACTTTTCAAAGTCCCATCATAGAATAAGGAGTCCCATTACATAGTTTATTTGCCACGCTTTTAGGTCGATTTTTTGTTGGTGTTGGGGCCTCCACACTACCATTTTTTTGATCAAAAACTACTCATTCTAATTTCAATAATCCGACACAATGCGTACTCCGATAACAATTTTGAAAACGTATATAGACTTTTCATTACTTACTCGAGGGAATGATCAAGCCACATTTTTCATTTTTTTATTATATACTATAAGTCTATAATTAAGACCATTTAAATTGTTCAGCATTTTCAACAAAAAGTCTAATTAAATAAAAATAATTTTTAAAAAGTGCTTCTATCATTTCCTTGTAAATGCTATGGAGGATTTTAATATAACACAAAAATTCTCACAAATAAAATCATACAAAGATAGTATAATAAATTGCCTAAATAATACTCCTTAAAATCGTGTGATGTATATGATGTCAGCGCAAACAATTTTCCATGAATAACTCATGTTAGCATTTCTCATTCTTAACAACTTACAATGTCTGGGAAATATGAAATGAAAAATAAATTAGAGATAACAACATTATCCAGTACTCTACTTACACTTTTATCGATATTTAATTTTTTTTTAAGAATTATTTGTTTAAAAATCAAAAAAATAAGATTTTTAATAATTCATAAGACGTGGGCCTTTAAATAATGTTGTTCTATATCATTTATTTTTTGTTTTATCTTCCTACGATATTATAAACGAGAAATTCAAAAGTAATATTTTCAATAACATTTTATAAATACATACATTACAAGCACAATAAAAATATATATAGTAATGGGACCAATTATTATTATTCATTTTTAAAATGTACACACATAAACATTTTTCAATTTTTATTTTTATTAAATTGGTCTAAAAGTTAACTATACAGAATTCCTAAACACGGCCTCCCTGATATTGTCGTGTTTCTATAGTTCGAAACTTCAAGGTATATAAATTGTAATATTTTGCCCCTTATAATAAATAGCTGCTGCTTTTATATTATTTTAGAATCAACACTTTTTAGTAGGTATAGTTGAAGTTTGATTTGTAGTGGGAGGCAAAGATAGATGGGGCTATTCTTCATCTCTTCGTATATAACAGAGTAGGTACTATACTTTAAGTAAGGAACAGTTTTTTGCTTATCTATCGTTTTTCTAAGCGATTTATGGTAACAAATATTATTACGATATTAATTTTTTTTTATTGTTGTCCCGTTTTTAGTTTTCAAAAATATGGTCGCCCTACAGCAGAGATCATCAACTAGTTTCCATGAGTGTCCGTTTTGAAAATCACCAAACTTTCCGTGGTTCAAAACATTGCAATAATTTTCTACCAAAAGTTCATAAATCGGGTTGAAAATGGTAATTAAACATAAAAAAAAAAAATATCGTCATTCAACAATAATTGTCTACCAAAATTGTCGGTAAATAACCAAAATACGGGAAAAAAGCGTCCCGTTAAAAGTTTTTGGGGACAACACAACGGGATAATTCCGCAAATATGACGTATGGTCTATAGTAGGTACTATGCTCTATGATATAGGTAATACAATAAAAATGTAGACGGTGCTCGACTGGGTCTCGAGGTAAAATCGGTCGCTATCGGCACGAAATTTATAAAAATATAAGTAAATATTAATATAAAAATTTATTTTTGCGACCATATGAGGGTCCATAAAAAATGTGTCCGCCGGTCCTAATTGAATCCGCAAAATTCTGCGTGGAATTTTTTGTGTAGCGACATTAGATATACGATAAACGACACTTGTGAGTACGGGAAAATCATCGACATTTCTATTACTAGTCTTCAACATGCCTCTAACCGATGGTCAACGTAAAATTTTACCATGTGAAAACGTACTTATAAAATATTACAATTTTAAAAATAATAAAATATAATGTATAGGTATATACATATATATATACTTAATATATAATGTAAATAATGCACACGAAGATCGTGTCATTTTTGGTGAGTTTTACCATCTATATATACTCAATTAAGAAAAAGATGATATTCTATTTCGGCCATAGGTACGCAAGAATTGCATCACAAAAATAAAACCTATACATACGAATTATTTAAAATTATTATAAAAATAGTATTTTAACGTACAATGCGTAGGTATAGGCAGTGATAATAACCGAATGGTCGTGCCGTGTTGTGAATTTATCATATCCACTATACCTATTCAATACCTAATCAATATCGTCAAAACCAAACTACGATAAAATTGTTTTTATCTCACCAAACGAGTGTAGGTACTTACTGATATCCGTGGACCATAAACATCGACGGATAACCGGATGAATATCAACGGATTTATGGGTAGATACGGTAAGTATATACACAATGTGTGTCGTCCGTCGCCGGTAAAATCAAACAATAATTTTGATTTTCAAACATTGCGTGCGGTGCGGTGCGTGCGACTTTAACGCACCGCATAATATGTCTGCGTTGTATTCGGACACTCGTATCTAATTTAAGAGGATGCTATACCCGCATTTTCCGTCTCCGACCATCTAATTGGCAATATAGCAAAATTATACAACGCAAAATTGAAATTATGGCATTTTGGTTAGATTTAGAGCTTAAACACTTATTATCAAATTTAACAAGAAGAATAATTTCGAGCGAACATCATGGGCTTTTTATAAAATATTGTCAGAAAAAAAAGTTACGGCATTTTTAGTTTTTGATATTTTTAAATAGCTTTAACTTTTTCGTCAGACGATATTTTACAAAATGCCCATGAGGTTCACTCGAAAATATTCCTCTCTTTAAATTTTGTAATAGGTGTTTATACTCTAAATTTAACCTAAACGCCAAATTTCAATTCTGCGTAGTGTGATTTTGCTATATTATCTGTTAGATAGACAGAGACAACAAACGCGGGGTGTAACATCCTCTTAACGGGTTTGTTTTTTCCCCGCATCGCACGCACCGGATTCAATTAGGACATAGCTGCGTTATAGTACCTATGCTATATGAATATCGACTATATTAAGCACTTTGGTTTAGATGGGAATTGAATAGAAGTAGAAACTTTCTGATGGAAAATTATTTCTAGTTAATACATCCAAATGGTTACCTAATTTTCGATTTCCCTATAGTAGGTTATTAACAAGTTACAGGAAGACTACTGAAAATGATCGAAAATTGTTATAAATCAGAAAATAACTTTCACTGTTTCGCTGATTGTATATAATGCAACATAATTGTTTGTTATTATATGAATTTAAGATCGGTACCACAGAACAAATTAATTTTAGGGGGAAATTGAGGAAAAATATAGAGAGTAGGTATTAAAAATTTCTAAACATTTATAGTAAACATAAGTGGCAACTGGTAGGTACACACTAACGTTCATCTACCTATAACATAACCATAAGATATGTGATACATAATGAATTGTCTATATATTGGGAATTATCAGTTCCAACAGAGCCTTAAGAAAACTACTACAAAAATCAAAAAATGACCTCTTTAAAGTACCAAATAAAACAAATTTTATGTCAAATGGCTCTGTACCTGAAAATTCCTACTTAATTTCTTCTACTCGAAATTGTGTAGGTATACATACAAAAGATAAAACACATTGTAAAACCATAATATGCTCAGAATCTAAAATAGAAAAATACGGGCCACGGGAGGGCATTGTCTACGTCACTATACTCATTGCATTCAATTTTATTGATAAATTAACTAAGTTTAGTAGGAAGTTCATTTTCCAAAATGTTTTAATTATTTCAATTATATTTTCATAAATTTAAAAGTAAAAAAATTGATTATTATAAATGACTACATTTAATTCAAATTAATTTATAATTTTATACATTATTTATCAAATAAAGTAAGAAATTTGTAAAAATTGTTATTATAATCATTTTTAACATTTTTGAACTTTTTATTGAAAATCAACTACTAAAATTAAGTTCAAATTCGTTAAAACTAATGAACGTGAACTAAATTCAAAAATAGTTGATTCAAACAAAAATTGAACTTTTTTTGAGTTTATGCATTTTGAACTTGGTTCGTTTGAATTAAGTTCATTCCACCATCAAGGTCTGGTTATGTGTTCACAAAAAAAAAAAAAAAATAATAATAAATGGTTATTATTAATGTTTCCGTTTTAGGACGTGTAATAGGGTTAATAGGGGGGGGGGCACATTCATTGTCATTACTCATTAGTAAATACCAAAGTAAGAAGTGATGGAGAAATGAAATAATGTATATATTGTTAAAATCTTAAAAGATTATGGAAGAGGGGCAATCCCGTAGAAACGGACGTTGTCTCCGTTTATCTACAGATAGCGAACAATATGGCGGAGTCATGTTACGACTTACGAGCACTAAACTTGGAACAATATAGAATTATATAGGTACCTATCTGAGATACACTACACAGAATTCGAAATAACGGGTTTTAGCGGTGACATTTAAACTTCAAATGCCCAAAAAATTTTCGTTCGCTCTCCCGAAATAAACCGATTAATGAATTATTAATCGCGGGAAAAGAATTAGTTTTTAGATGGTAATTTAAATACGTGGAGCCGTGGGGGGGGGGACCGATTTTTTCCGGTGCCTACACAGATCGCACGTATTTTTTAATTCATGAATTGACGTGATAAATAGCCGGCAGGTACCGGTAAATAATAACGGTAATGAACCGTCGAAGAGCGCGCGCGTTAAAAAGTATAGGCGAAACCTATCCCTCCCAAAATCGCGCAAGTATAATATTATCATTATTATATTTGTCCGCGCGTAGCACGTGTGCGCGATCCGCCGCGGCGGCGTTTCGAATTGCGTCGCGCGTTTCCGTGACGCCGACCGGTTACCGGGAAAATCCGCCGCCGGCCGAAAGAAATCGCCAATGTAAAATGTTAACGAACGGTACGGGTCCAACCACGGAATATATTCGTATTATTATACGATCATTGCGATAAGCGGTCGGGAATTTTGACGCGAACACGGTGTTTTATTATTATTATTATTATTGTTGTCGTTCAAACGGCACCGGCCGGAGGAAGACGTATTTTTTTTTTTTTCCATAAAAGCTGCCGCAGCAGCAGCAGCAGCAGCTGATAAAAAGCGTCGTCGGCCGGGGGATTTCGCGCGTCGGCGCGGCCGGTCACACTGCACGGCACACGGCCCGCTCCCATTGGCCGGTCCGCGCACGCACCGTATGAAACAACAGTACAACAAGCACGATTACCGCAATACACTTCTTTATGGTTTTATTTTTTATTTTTATTGTACACACACGTTTATTTATACTATACAGGCGTATATAGGGATTGTTATTGCTATTATTATTATTTATTTTTTTTTTTGATTATTATTATTTTATCGTTTATTCACACGCGTATAACGCCTGCCGTCGAGTAGGTGCGACGCCGCCGACGATCGAGACCAGACGTTTTTCCACCGACACGACGACGTTGACCACCGTGCACGTTCCGAGTGGTTGTTTTTTTTTTTTTTTTTTTTGTACCTTTCGCCGTTCTGTACGTTTAAAAGAACTGGACGCGTGACTTTCACATTTTTTTTTTTCCCGTCCCGAAAACCCGAGACAACCGTCGGACCGACCGTCCCGGCGTGAAAACAATATCTTCCGGCCGCCCGCTGATAGCAGCAGCAAGCCGCCGCGCTCGCCACCACGACCGCTCGGCAGCAGTGGGACGGAGCAGTAGTTTCTCTCTCCCTCCCCCCCCGTCCTCCCACGGTTTGGACACCCGTTCGTCGTCACCACCGCTCTGTGCGCGCGCGTCCGATAACACTCGCCGCACACACACGCACGTATCGCACACGCACACTGGCTCGGCGTACACGTTCAAGCGGATAGTGGTGAATAAGGAGAAAAATTACACGCGAAAATCCCCGTGCGCACCACATAACGTACGTCTCCCGGTATACGCGCACGCACGGGCACCGCCGCATTCACGTACGGCCGTAATCGTGGTCACGTTTTGTGCATCGTCGTCCCGTCGCCACCACCACCACCATCATCATCATCATCGTCACCGCGGCCGCCGTAGATCACCGCAATCACGTTCAACGACGACGACAACAATACCACCGACACCCAGCAATGGACGATCTGAAAGTAGAGGTGCTCTTCGAGAACGGCGCCCACTACGAGGTGAGCGTTTTGTCTCCGCCGACGGTGGCGGACGCGGCGGGACGGGCCCGCCGCGTCCGCGGTCGCCGACGGCCCGTTGCACGAGTCTTGTGTCCGTCCGGCCGCCCGTGTGCGGATTAATAGGTTATGGTCGCGGACGCCCGCCGGTTTTTCCCGTCACGTTGTGCGTGTGGGTCTCCCGAAACGCCCGTGACGACGCCCCCCCCCCGATTCGCCTTTGCCCGCTTTTGAGGATTTTGGGTTTGAGGTTATTTTGCCGTTTTTCCCCCCTTCAAATTTCACCGGGCGGCTTTTTTCTCTGTACCCAGGTAGTGTCTTCCTGTTCCGTCCTTCGCGTTTTTGCGCTCCTTTTTGTACTATTCGTCGTCTTCCATCTAAACGCATGTCTAATCGAGCGATCAACAACGTACCCGCCTAGACTCGGGGTTTCAGCCACTTGTTTCTATGTTACTCGACGATCGTGCAATCATGTCGTTTTGTCATACCTACTTAAGCAGATCTTAGACACTTGGTTAATTTAAAATTAATTCTTTTTTATCCATACTACATACTGAAAGTGTTGTGCCTGTTCAAATAGCCTGATTGGTAAATTGATACAGTTGTTATTTGATGGTATCGTTGATTATATTACATATAAGATTAATGCTAGTACCTAGCTTGAGTGCAATTTAGGTACCTACCTACCTATTAAACTATGTTTACTATCATGTGAATATCTAGAAACAAAAATACTTAGTTCTACATATTCTTAAGTTTTATGTTTAGTTCTACAATGTTTTATTTATTTTTATAAAGTTCTAAGCCAACTTGATAATATAAAATTAATGGGTAGGTAACCTAGGTATTTATAGGTTGTCTATAGGTAAGATAATGTTAAAAACGTATTTATACTGTTTTAATATTCTGTTACAGCTGGTATTAATTTGTATATTAACTAGGTATGCCTACTTACTTTGAAAATATCTTTATACCATGCCAAAGAAATAGTTTATATTTATTATTATAATCGTTATCTAAATATTTGATAATAGGTAGATATGTTTAGTGTTTCTTGGTAGGTATTCCATAAAAGCTGCGAGACATTAGAGAATAAATACCTATAGTTGTTTTTGTCACCATTATACTAACCTACCATACAATTATAAAAATCGTTAATTATATGTAAACTTAACAATTTATATTGTATGTAAGAAAACTTTAGATAGGTACCTGCTATTTATATATGTTACGGGCAAAAGTCGAAATCGGGCAAACCTCAGAAATGTCCGGACAAAACGCAAACTGCCCACGGTACTTGGGCAAAATATCATATTTCGGCTTTTGCCTGGTAAACCTAGTTGTGACCAGCAATATTTGGTTAAAACTGTATAGCCTCTATGTATACATTATACATTTGAATATTTCACAGTACAAATGTTGATTTTAATATTAAATATAAATATCGATAAAATAAATCTCTAATTATTTATTTATTTAATCAATAATGGTGAAAATGTATACAAATATTGATAAAAATATAATAGTATTATAATGTTAATTTAAAGAATTTAAAAAAGTAAAATACGATAAAATAAATACTATTTCTTTTTAAATTATGTCTCTGCTAATATTTTTATATTTTTGTTTTATTGAGTGTTCCATTCGATTTCGACCACCATGACCACAATTTATATGAGCCATGTGCAATATATCGAACATTTCGTTGAATTTTACAAAAATACGCATTTTCACCATTATTGATTAAATAAATATATAATAGATTTATTTTGTTGATATTTAATATTAAAATTAACATTTGTACTGTGAAATATTCAAATGTATAAAGTATATCTAGAGGCTATACAGTTTTGCTCAAGTACCGTGGGCAGTTCGCGTTTCGTCTGGGCATTTCTGAGGTTTGCCCAATTTTGACTTTTGCCTGTAACATATATACATCAAGTATAGTCAGGACGAGGCTGAGGACCTGGCAAGGTAGCATGTACTAGGGGCGCAGTAATACCAAAAGCATAATTTCAAAGGCTTAATGGTTCAGCAGTTTCTCAATTTTTTGACAGTGGTGCTGGATGGACCAAATTTAGGGAGGGGGTGCAAAATTTTCATCTACCAGGTTGCTCGGCCCGGCCTTGAGTATCGTTTATTGAATAGGTATTTTAAAATATTACAAATAAGTAAATACCAGATTTAATTACCCGACTGTTCTTATTTAGGTAATTTATTTTTAATAATTTAGGTACTATACAGAATTGAAACAATATAATACCTAATATCCAAATAATGGATTTATATGCTATCTATTCTATATTTTATATCTTATCTATCTATCTATCTATTCCTGTTATAGGTAGGTTTATCACATTGATAAACATTTAAAAATTGATAAAAGCAGAGTAAATGTGTGTGTGTAAGTATCTATTATCTAATACCTATATATTCTCTTTCTTTAATATTCATTGCCGGATTTGATGTTTTAATTATTCATGGTAGTTATTATTAAGAAAATTTTTTGTAAAAATGTATATAGGTACCTTATCTTTATGATAATTTTTGTTATTCTTCTTAATTATTTGGTAGTTAATTTAAAATAATAAGAATAAAGCCCTTATTTTGCCAAATTTGAATTGATGATTGTTTATTGCCCCAAGTCTACCTATATGAAATATGGCAATTGGAAAAACACTAAATAGTAGGTAGGAACTATAATTTTATTTGAATAGGTATGAAATTATTAAATCTTATACACACTGTAAGTATAGTAGGTATATAGGTACATTTGACATTTTATAAAATATAAACAATGAAATAGATACGAATAACTCATAATTCAAGATAATATTGTTTATTATCTATGCTTTATGCCTTGGATTTCCTTCCAATAAATCAAAGAAGGAATGGATTAGGTATATGAAATCCGAGATTAAGTCTGTTTCTCCTCCTGATGTTCTCGATTTAGTTGAATATTTTGACTCCGTATCTGTATGGTGCATTAAAAAGAATTGGAAATAATGATGATGATATTCAGTTTCATCAACTTCCTCTTAAATTTCTTCCTTCAACATGGAATGTATATCAAACTATACTCTGTCTCAAGCAAAATATACTGGCCGTCTGACCAGTTTTTGTTCAGCTGTGTGCATCAGGTCTAGTTGACCGGTTTGCTTACCAGGTGTTTGTACCGGAGCGCTAGACACGGTCGTTAAACAACCATTGTACAGAACGTCCTAAATGTTCAACATTCCAATGTCCTTACTGATACCCTCTTGGTATCTACACTTTTGGTAAAATTTCATGGTCTTAAATACCTACCGAAAAAAATTTTTTTCATTCATTTGTTTTTATTTTGGAGCTGATACAATTATTTTCATAATAATTAGGTAAAACTAAATTTATAGTTGTACCTATTCAAGTTTTTATCAATGTTACTATAGATTACATATAGTAGGTACCTACTACCTATATAAAGATCGAGATAAAAATGGATATTTGCCTTCCAAATTACCCATAAATATAGAACATTTTCCCCAAAGACAAAATACACTAAATCTGAAAAATGTATTATTTTGTTGCCATGTACTTTGTTACTTACATTATGTGTGTTTCATGTTATTACCTACTATAATAGTTCATACATTTATTTAGTTAATGATTAACTTCATATTACAATACACAATGATATATTAATCCTAATTCCCATGGCACATAACATGGTACAGGTCATTGACAACAGGCTTGTCAGTTGCCGGAAAATTTATATGTGCCTGGCTGAGCTCGTCATTGCATTATCACATGTACGTTTGGATGTACATATAAAAGCCACATTATGTGGGTTACATATATTTTTTTATATACTATTGAAAATAATTGTAATTGCTTAATTTGTTATAAATTTGTAAACAAAACTAGGTATACTTGTAGATTAATTAAAATTTGTATATTTTAGGGTGTTGTTACGGGTGTAATGGATAATGAAGTTTTGGTTTCTTTTCCTAATGAGTGAGTATTATTTAGATTGTTATTATGCATGTCTTGTTAATATTGATTATATTTTCTTAAGGGGCCGCAAAAGTAACATAAAATCAAAACTGTGCGAAAGTGATTTCAATTCTGAAATTGTTTTTAATTCATCAGTTTATCTTATAGGAATCAATCGAGGTGTTTTCTTTTTTGAAATCACAATTTTTAAACATTGATAATATTTCAGTCTGTAATAATAAAGAAAAATGCCTAGACTGATTCCTAGAAATTTTAAGTCTGACTTTCCAAAGTTTCACAATTTTATCATGCTTATTGGTCTTTTAGGTGAAAATTTCATGATAACATAACAATAAAAAGTGATGCATGTACAGGGCTATTTTTAGATTAATTTTAAAATGTACTTAATTATTTATAAATTGTTGTTAGATTTTTAT
The DNA here is from genome assembly GCA_025469235.1 of Pemphigus obesinymphae. Lineage (NCBI taxonomy): Eukaryota > Metazoa > Arthropoda > Insecta > Hemiptera > Aphididae > Pemphigus > Pemphigus obesinymphae. The sequence goes on from JAIPRL010000359.1 coordinate 126,640, forward strand.
TTTTCCTTATATTTCTTAAAAATTATCAATATAGAACCTATTAAAAATTGCAGATGTTGTAACTCCTTAATAACTTAATATTAATACTAAACTACATAGATGAATTAAACGGTTTATATAAAATACAAATGTATTGTCTACTCATATATCCATAGAATTTGCAATGATTTTTGATATTGTTGTATTAAAAGATAGTAGGTACCCAATAATTAATAGTAGGTATTAATACGTAGTACTTAATATATTTTCTACTTATTTCAGCCTATTATGTTTTATTTTTATACTATATTTAATTTATGAATTTGGGAAGTACCAAGTGTCTAGGTACTATTATTTTTTATTTACCTACAACCTATTTTAAATATTTGCGTCTTTGGCATAGACACCTATTAAAATTATTATTAATGATTTAATCTAATCTTAATATTACGTTAAGTATTTTATAATTTAAGTATTAATATTTGAATTTGTATTTAGCTTAATTTATTAATAAAAATATGAATTTTTATTTTAAATATGTAACTAATAAATAACAAGTAGCATATTTTAATTACCAAGTTGTTAATATATTATTTAATTTTAATGATATTGATTTCAATTTTTTTTTATTAATAGACTTGTTTTTAAATTGTTCACTAATGTTTATTGCTTAATAATTGTTAAATTATTAAAGGTTATCATAAAATAAATAATAAACCTTAAATTATAATTATTGTCATATTAACCAAACTAAATAATATAGGAGCATTATTTGCATAAAAAAAAATTTATTTAAATTTGGTGTATTTCAAAATAATTTAATATTTATAGTATACTATATAGCTGGATGCCCAAAAACTCAGTGCCTAATTTAAATTACTAAACATTAGAAAATATGTGGTTACTATGGAGATGAGTAGAGTAGTAGACAGACATCCATTTGCAAATTGCTGTGACAGTGTGAATATTTTGAACTATATGGTTTAAAATAAAACCACCAATAACTTGGTTACAAATAGATAGTTAAACAGACTATAGTTTTGAAATCCACAGTTATTTTACCATCACATATAAGCCCGGTTTAACAGTGGTAGCTACCATTCACTTTTTGTATTCTCAACTATAAGTGCTGATCATTGAATGGGATCAAGCGTAATTAAGTTGATCTACAATAGGAATTATTATTATTATATAGTTATAATAGGTATGAAATAAGCCATATAAATAAATAAATAATAAATCTATTTTAAATATATATATATCACATCATTATATAAATATATAATATATCACTACTGTTTACTATATACTTGAATTAAACACTCGAGTATACAGGTAAATTATAATTATTTGCTTTTAATATTTTTTTAAACTTATAAGTGATAATATGAGTACAAACATAGGTCTTTTTAAACATAAGTAATTAATATAGTAACCCTATAGAAACTTGTTTTTTTTAAAACAAACCTAATGTAAACAGTTTAAGATTCAGATTTTTTCTACAAAACTACTATTTTAAGACTACTCTTTAAAACATGGTTTAAATTTTAATACATTATTTGGTGGTCATATTTACATATATTTTTAGTATCTAGTATCTACATAAAAAAATAATTATTTACATTGCTATTTTTTTAAGGCCATAACTCTGCTTATCATAACATATGAAAATATAATTAAATAGTACACATATTATATATGTATATAAATAAACACATTTATTGTTTTTAGTTGGTATCCTGAAACTAAATTCAATTGTGCCAATGTACGTCTCCCATTGTCTGATGGTCTGTGTGGTACAGAATTTACTGATAATCAAGAGATAGAAGTGAAAGCAGTTAGAGACCCTCATCCTTGTTATGGATGGTTGAAAGCCGTGATAAAAATTATCAGTGGAAGTCCACCATCTCAGTTTGTTGTCCAATATCTTGATACGTCATTTACAGAAATAGTCACACCAGATAGAGTCAGATGCAGGAACACTAATGCCAACATTAATGCTGATACTTTTTATAAGTTTGATATTGAAGTACCTGAAGATGTTAGAGAGTCGTATGTATATTAAAAAAATATTGTTTTAAAATTAATTTTAACTTTTTACAGTAGTAACATATTACAAAATAAGATTTTCAATACCTAATGTATTATAAAAGATTAAAGTTTTTATTAGGTGTAATTAACTTATATTTCAGTGCTAAAATTGATGGTATCCATAAAGATCTTCAAAAAGCAATTGGTGCATCTTTAGTCTTATATAATCCTGATCAATCGGTGTTAAGTGTTATATCTCGTTCACCATTGACCAGTAAAAGGGCGCAGATGTTAGCTGATATGCATTTCAGAAATCTTAACCAAAAAGTCATGTTGCTAAAGAAGACTGAAGAGTTAGCTAGACAATTGGAAAGTTCCAAACTACAGATAACATCATCATCTTATACGGATGAATTTAAAGTACGTGATGATCTTATGGGTTTGGCCATTGGTGCTCATGGTACTAACATCCAACAAGCTCGCAGGGTTGATGGTATTACAAATATTGAATTAGACGAACATACAGGAATATTCAAAATTTATGGAGAAGTAAATTTGTTTTAAATATATTAGATCCTTAGCATAAATATAATAATATTATTTTTAGAATAAAGAAGCGGTTATAAAAGCACGAGGAATTTTGGAGTATAGAGAAGAATTTCTGCAAGTTCCGAGAGATTTTATTGGAAAAGTAATTGGCAAAAATGGTCGTAACATACAGGATATTGTTGACAAAAGTGGAGTGGTAAATTTGTTAATTTATTTATGTTTATATATTTTTGTATTAAAATTACATGGGTATAATTATTTTTGTTATTATTTTAGATCAGAGTAAAAATTGAAGGAGATAATGAGCCACAACCTACCATTCCCCGTGAAGAGGGTCAAGTTCCTTTTGTGTTTGTTGGCACAGTAGAAAGTATTTCTAATGCTAAAGTTCTACTCGAATATCATTTAGAACACCTTAAAGTATTTGTTAAATTAATTTATATTTAAGTGACACTTTAATAATATTACATATTATGTATAGGAACTTGAACATATCAGGCAAGAAAAAATGGGAATGGAACAAGAATTACGTAGTATTCACAGTACTGGACCATCTTACCCACACCCTATGATTCCAAATTATACAATGCAAAGGCGAACTGATCGGTAAATATATATATATATGTATATATTGATAAAATGTTAAATTTAAATAAGATTGCTTTTTTAAAAGATATGTGAAAAATAATTATGTACAAGAGTGAGGAGCCTGTGTGAAAAACTGAGGATTTTAGAGTCAGAGTGAAAATGCAATGGCTTTGAGTCCTTCCTTATTTTCCCTAGTAATGGATGAAATAACATAAGATGTACAGAGTGAGGTGCATGCTGTTTGCAGACGATTTGGCGATAGGAGATTCCTGAAGTAGTTAATAGTAGACTTTGGGAGTGGAACAAAGTTCTGGAAAATAAATAATGGAATTATAGGAGTAAAATAGGATATATAGAGTATGATTTTAGAGATTGGGAGAAAATAAAGTTAAGCGGGGATGTAATTTGGAGAGGTTGATGTATTTAGGATTAGGATTCGTAGTACATAAAGATGAGGGCTTCAAAGACGATATGAAGTGGAGAGAAGCATTAGAGGTGTTTTGTATGACAAAATAATCTATATTAGGTCAAAAGGTAAATTTTACAAAGACTGTAGCACGAGACCTATAATGGTGTATGGAGCAGAATATCGGGCAGTAGATAGGAAGATAAAATAGAGAATGAGAATGTTAAGGTGAATATTGGAGTGACTAGAGAGAACAAAATAAGTAATGAGTATATAAGAGTAAGAGGTAGTGTAGGAGTGACTTCAACAGTTGATAAAATGAGGGAGAATAAATTGAGGTGGCTTGAGCATATATTATGGAGGAAAATGACTGAGATAGTAAGATTAGTAAAGAAAATGTTAATGGTAAGTAGTGGATATGAGGAAGTAAGTATTAAATGATGATACGGGATATAGAATTAAGTGAAAATGTATAATTAGGGCCCACCTAATAGTTGGAAAAGAAGAAAAATAAATAAAATTGCACTTTTGTGTACTTTTTTAAATTAAGTATTTTCAATTTATTTTTCCTATAAAAAATCTGTGGTTTGGTATGTATCAACACCACATATTATATAGTTGTATACTGGATTTTTTATATGTTGTGTTATGGTACAATTAATAATATGTTTGTTTAATATTTATTAAGATTTTAAGCGGAGTGAGAAATTATTGATTTTATAGTGATAAATATTTTTATTTTTCTATAAACAATATTTGGTAGAAGAAGTTTTGGAGTAAATCTGATAGCAAAAATTTTAATTTTTTTAGAAGGTACTTTCAAGAGGTTATTTTTAGATTTTCCCAGTAGTTTTCAAGTGTAAATGAAACTAAAGTTTGCATAATAACTCACTATAAAAGTGTTTACTTAGCCTTGTCTTTAAGTTCATTGACTATATTTTTTTTTAAAGCCTTTGCTTTTTGAAAACCAATTTATGTTTCTCGGTTTTAATACATTTTTGTTGTTTAAATAACCTAATATTTTTCCTAAATATTGTTTAGACACTGTTAGATTATATAGTTGTTTTGGTTACTATATATTACTGAAATAATATATAGGAAGATAAAAAACTAAAAAAATTTTTCTACAGTAGGTAATAGTTCAGTACTTTTATATCCTATACTGAGCTTTGCTCAAAATTGTTTTATCGAAATAAATTATTTATTATTGTTTTCAAATTCAATATGCATCACTAATATCTTTGATGAGCTTACTCATGCTCTACTAACTTTATTTTTTTCATATTATTAGGAATCATATTATATTTATATTAAACGTTTTTTAAACTTTACACATAGAACTTAGCCTATATAATGCATAAAATTTGTTTTAGATCCTGAACATGGTGAGGAGTATATTAGTTTTACACTGATGTGTTTTTTTTATGTTAACCCAAAAATTCTAAAAGTGTTAGGAGTGCTCACGACATTACATGCAGACACATTTTCCGGTAGCTAATTACATCTAGTACTTTTAGAAAGGAAAATAATTTTTCGATTAATACTTTAAAAAACCAAAAATTTCAGAAAAAACAGTAATTGCACAATTTTGTTAAAATTAAATATTGTTTTTTTCTTATTATTTCATTAATAATGGTCATAAGGTCTTGAAATATTCACATCAAATATGTTTAAATTAACATAAAAATATTTTCGACATTTCTCCCCCCCCCCCCCATTTTACATTTCACTCAATATTATATATTCGTTATTCTAATTAAATTTACAAAAATCTCAAAAATCCGTAGTCACAATTTTTTTATAGTTATTTAAATTGTTTTCAACATTGTACATTTTGAAATATTTAAGTCCAAATAGTTGGTAAAATGTTCCTCAAGATCTTATTTTTTTTTTTTTCATTTTTCAAATGCAATATATCTGCCAAGTGTATCCTATCCGAGGTGCTTCCACCCATACTAACGAGCTTTTAGATTTTAGTGCAATGGTTGGATAGAAAAGAAGCTAATGAAAATACAAAAAGTTTTAATAAATCTGGAAATAATACTTTGTTATTGCTTCGTTCAGAATCATTTTCAAAATAAATTATTTATCATTTCTTTTAAACTAAGCCAGTATCTCCTATCCAATGAGGAAAGTTTTTCCCACTGAACAGATTTATTTTGTATTTGATGTACAAGTTAAGAATCCTTGTTTCAGTTTCAAGATAGTGTTTTAGATTTTAAGTGGAGCAAAGAATCATTGGTTTTATAATTTTCATTATTCTGTTAGCAACTTTTCGAATATGAGTTTTGGAATAAAGTTGTTTTTTGTGGAAAATTTGCTTTGGTTGGGTACTTAGAGGTTAGTTTTTTATTTTTCCAGTAGTTTTCTTAATCCTAGAGAAACTTTTTACAAAGGAAATATTTTTTTATTAATTTTTTAATATAACATTTAATCTCCGCTCAAATTTGTTGTATATATTACACTATCCTGTCTGAAGAGTGAAGTTAAATTAACCAATTTCCACTATTTCTATCTGGACACACAAAAAATAAAATAAATAAATAAATAAAAATAGAATATAAAATATTACTTTATGTGTTTGCACAATTGTCAATTGTATTTTTTCTTCCTAGTGAATAGAAAAAAAAATGCATAGGTATGTAACCAATAACAAAATAGTAGGAATGTCTATGTTAATTAATGATTATATTTATATTAGTATCACTTAACATAAATTACCAATTATTAAAATATTTAAATTATAATAATAATATCTATATAACAATAAATTAAAAACTGTTCTTTTTAACAATTAGCTAATATGAATATAATTACAACATAAAATACATAGCTGTTTCTTTATAAAATTTTTATATCAAAATGGAGAACAAATGCAGTTTGGTATGATGTGTTTTAGTGTGATAAATTAAAAAAATAAATGTTTCTTTCTTACTTTGAAAGTAATGAAAAAAAAAAATTGAGTATCATACTAAATAAAACATTCAAAAATTGACAATTAAAATTTTTTTTTAATTTCATGATTTTGGAAAAAAAAAATGTTAAAAATGGTAGTGAAAACAAATTTAAACTACCCTTTTTACTTTGGAAACAACCAAAATTGCATCGAAATAACCCATTTCTTGAAAATATTTTATCTTGATAAAATTACTCAATTTGACAATTGCATTTTTTTTGTTTGGTGTATGTTTTTAAATTTCGGTTTTTTTTTTTTTTTTAATTTATGTGTTGATTTTTATTGACATTTAGACTATTAAGATGTTGATAATGGGTTGAACATACACATACACTTCACACGTCATAGGTAGTAATGGAAACGATCGAGAGAAAACAATCGAGTTGCTCAATTCTTTGAATAAATGAGGTTAATCAAATGATTCTCTGAATTACAAAATCAACTGAAATAATCGACTAATCAAATATTTAATGCTTAATATATTGTTTATGGAATCTACTTAATATTCGAGTGATTATTGATAATTATTACACATCTACATAACTCATATCAATAATAAATTAACTAAAAAATTTTTAACAAAATTTACAATTTAATTAATACAAAAGTAATGTTTAATGTGTTTAATCATGTACTTTTTACCATAGAGCATGTTTGTATTAACTGAGAGATTACGTCAAGTGAATGAGTGAGTTATTTCAATGGAGAACCTATTATATTTCTTTATACTACAGAAATATGTATACAGAAAATCGGTTTGCACTAATTGAGGGATTTTTTTCCCCGAGTGAATCTTGATTGCAAAAACATTTCAATTACTTATTGAGCTAGTTTACACCGTGTAGCAAGCGTTTAATCCGCATTAAGGTTTCGGTATAAACAGGAGCGTATCAATATAGTCTGATACAATCAGACCAAATTCGAGGTGCACCAAACACAAAAATCATTTATTTAAGGTTATGTTTAATTTGTTATTTTTTTTAAGTTGGTATTAGCAGACCTTTAAATTTAAATATACTTTTAATTTTATATAATTCCAAATAATTGAATGTTATGTTATGGTAATGTTTTGATAACAGAATTATAATATGCTTGGTGTAAACATGGACGTATCAAACGTTTGATGCAGACCTGCTTGGTACGTACCAGCCAGCTTAGTACCCATGGTGTAAACTAGGCCATTATTGATTGCTTCTATCAATAGTAGTATGTGATAGTTTGTAGTTCAATTTTATCGGTGTTTCGATACTATTTTCTGTCACACTTATAAACTGGGTGTGGTCACTCAGATAATTTAATTTGAAAATATCTCTCGATTTATTTTAAAAAAATACCACATAAATTAAAATTAAAAAATGTATAAAATTAAACCATGAATTATAAATTTTGATTTAAAGTAAGAAGAATTTGCTTATACCATCATTTTTCAAGTTAATTTGGTTTATAATTTCCAAAGTAGGCAAGAGCGACATTTTCTTAAAACTTGCAGATTTATCATGACAAAATATATTTTTAGTGGGATTCAATTGAAAAATTGTTTTAGTATTTAGCTGCATTTATGTCCAAAATAGTATTCTATTGTATGAATCGGTTAAAGTTTTCATGGATTATAATTTTTTTTTCTTTTTTTTTGATATATCAATTTCAATGGACCTAAAATATTAAGTGGTCCTAATTTTAAAATCTATATATGTGTTTTTGTTTATTTTTATAGTACTTTTAATGTTGAAAGTGAAAACATGAATAACGGCATCAGTGGTAACTCTATGGGAAGAGGTAATAGTAGACCTAGAGGGACTTCGGGTCGGGGTCGAGGGGCAAGACATGATTTTTATAACAATAGTAAGTTAATAATATAAAGTTAGAGTTATATAATATTGTATAATCATAAAATATTTTTTTCTTTAAAGGTAGTAATAGAAATCAACATCAAGATGGAGTAGTAGATGATAGACTACCACCTTCTCAACAACGTTCAAACCAATACAACCAGTATAACCGGTCAGGTGGTCAAGGTAATAACTTGTCCAGAGAGCGTCGTGGTGGAGGTGCAGGTAGTAGTAGTAACACGGCTCCTAGAGGTAACAGGGGTGGCGGAAACAACAGGCGTATAGATGATAGAAGAAGAATTGCTGATGACGAGCATACAGTACTTGATAACGCTCAAGACAGTGGTGATAGAGGTAAACAATAAAATTAAATCATTTTTGTGCTTTTGTTTGTTTGTTTCGAGTGATTGTTTTTAAAAGTGTTGCTTGATCTATTTTAATAATTATAATAAAATAAATAGATTATTAGACTAAGGCTTTTGGGAAGATATTGGTATATTTAGATTGCTTTAATTTTATATTTTGCACCTGGCTGACAAAATTAATATTTAAAAAAATTATATTTGAGGTTGAGAATCCATTTTAAAATTATCATTAGTAATTTATTATTTTTTTAAATATGTTATAGGTATAAGATATTAAAATTTTGTAATACTAAAATCTTTAATATACAATTTAAAATATTCAGTGTATAACTCAAATTTAAATAAACACTGGTCATACAAAGCACATGGCCATTTGTTTTAGCATCTAATTGATAGATGATTTGGTCTTACTATAAAAAAATTGCACTACAAAGAGTACTAAATGTATTTAAAATTGTAAATTACTGCTACCCACTCCTCCTCTATTCAAACCATTGAAATATTTGTATTTTCTACCATTTATGTGTGAACAACAACAAATTTATCGCTAAGATAACTCCTTTGGAGTCTACTTATGTTAGCTATGACTATAGCATATAGGAAAATTTTTATAGATTAAGTTATGATCTACTTGTGTTCCTAATTCAATGGTGTTTTTAGAAACGTGATATTACTTATATCCAAAGAGATGTTCAATATGGTAATGGGAAATAGAACCTAAGAAAAAAAAAATTCAAATATAAATCTGGTTCAAATTTAAAAATGCATACGGAAAATAAGCCAAAATCATTGTTCTATTTATTATTTGTGACAATTTTTTTAAATTTTACACACAAATAAATATTAAATAAGTATAGTAGAACTTCATTAATTTGAATTAATTGGGATGGGGCTCTAGATTGTCCGAATTAATGAAAGTTCGGATTAAGCAAAATAACAAAAAAACGTGTATTATAGATTTATGAATATGTATTACAATATACAAGATATAATAATACGGTATTAGGCCTTAAAAAATTATTATTAAGTATATTTAATAATCATTATTACATGTTATCGTAGTGAATGACATACATTTATGGGAAATTTGTAGAACTCATTTTCATGTTTATTTTAGTCTATTGGTCTATTGGGGTTTGGATTAATGAGGTTCTACTGTAACTATTTAAAGGTACCTATGTACAATTCTATGTGTGTAAATACTAAATAGCATATAACAACAAATAAATTCTCATAATAATAAAATAAAATTTTGAAGTCTAACCAAAGTTAGGATTGGTATGGTAATAATAGAATGAACAACCCAACCAAAGAATGGAACCATTGATTTTCTAACTTAGTAGATATTAACTTAGCATATAACCATTTATTCATCTGGAATTTCATTAAGATAACATAAATTACTGTAAATGAAACGAAAATAAGTTAATATGATTTAGGAACTGTCCAACCTCTCAATAAAAGAAAACATACAGTAAAAAATCATGTAATATTAAAACAATATTGTGCATGAATTACAAAGATGGAAAATGAACAATGGAAACAATTTTAGAAGCAGTTGTGTGTAACACAATCAACTAATGAATAACCATTTGTCTAATTTGTTTTTTATTTATACTTCTGTATTTTATATTATTTAGTCAATATTAAACTATAATTAGTAATTTTTAATTTGACTTTTTCTCCCTGTCAAATTTGTACTAGGGTTTTTTCCTAGAATCATTAAATATATATTACCAACATCTATTAGCTTATAAACTGTGTTCTTGTTTTTATATGGTTAATTAGGATAATATACAAAAAAAATTTTTTTTTGCAAAACTCAATTATCTTGAATATTTATTAATGTTACAACATGATAAGATTGAAATAAAAAATTAAAATTAAATTTTAAAGTAATATGTATTTTATATGTGCGCAAATGCATAAGTTTAGAAACTCGTGATCAGCAGTTACAAAATAAGCTGTTACAAAAATAATAATAATAATAAGTTTTGATTCAAATTTTTTTTTTCAATTTTGTTATTTTCCATACATACAAATTATCAATATTATGTGATAAATATGAATATTTTTTATTCAGAAATCTACAGCGCAGTGCAAGTGAAGTGTTTTTAGTACATGATAGTAAAAGGATTAAGGATAATTATATAATATTATTTATTTTTTTTTATTATTTATTTAATTAAGAATTAAATTTTAGTTAAAAAATTATTATAATTATATTTAAAATATTATTTTAATGTTAATATTTTCTAAAAGCTTTTAGTAATTGGACAATTTTCAAAGCTCTACTCGATAAATTATGTTACAAAAGAATACTTTAAAATTAGTTTGAAATCTATTTTTGTAACTTATTATACACATAATTTTGAAAACAAATATAATTATACTATGAATATTTTTAAAATAAATTGAAAAAGAATATACATTAGTAAAAATATTATTATAATCATTAGGGGAAGAGAATTATTAAAATAATGTAGTAAAGAAATATCCATATAAACATTCTTATATTAATTATTGCCTATACAAAAATCAGCATTATAAGATATTATAATGTTTTAGTTTAATTATAAGTATTTTTTCTTTTTATAAAGATGCGGGGGTTAGATTTGACCAAGGAATCATATTTCAAAAAACATACAAATACTAATTTTTCTACTGTTTAAAATATTTAACTGTTTGTTTTGGAAGTTACATTTACTAGCATGGGCTGAATGTTTATTTCATGGTTATTTTCTATTGTAATTTAAACATTTTTATTATAAGATCAACATTTACATAGGTTCTTCCGTGTTTTTTTTTATATACTGTTATTTTCACTTAGAAAAATATATATATACACATACTTATATTAATTGTTTTTATTGAATGTCCAGTTTTTAATACAATGTATTATATTTTTAAGTATTTTATAATATTGATGAAATATAACAATATGTAATATATATTATTATAACAACTATTACATAATTAATTTTATAGATTTATGAACTTAAGTATAAAGAATTAATGATTTTATTACTCTTAATATTATACTCATTTGTCTACATATATATAACATTCAGAATAAAAAATAATCTTCCACACCGGTCTATTCGCACGGGATGTATAATATTTAAATTCAGTATTGTAACTGCAAAGTGCTATCTATATTAATGCAGTGGAATGTCCAGTTCAAATTATTTGGATAGGCATGATGTGTTAATGGTTAAAAACTAGCTATTAGAATATAATTAAAATACTTATAATTGTGTAGTTAATCTCTTTGTTAGATATTTTGACAGTTTTCTTACATTAGGGTTTTTATTTTATATTTTTGAATTTGTTCTAATATTTGTTAATGTTAAATTATTTAAATATTCAAAAGTTTCAATATTTGCATTTCTGATTTTGATTGGTATTCAAAAAATTTAATTCAAATATCTTTATATATATATTTCTTCTGTCCGTGTGCAAGTATTATTCAAACTCCTCCTAAATGGCCGGACCGATTTTAATGAAATTTTGTGTGTCCTTCGATGGTGATTCACAATTAGACCAGGTAGGTGGCGCTAAAATCAGGTTTTAGAAAAAAAAATTAAGATTTTTTGCAAATCACAACATAACCCCAAAATTTCACCCCCTCAATCATTTTTGAAAAAAATAATAAGTTCATAAATAATTGACCATTAAAACCCTCTGAGAAGTTTATGAAAAATAATTAATTTTCTGTAAAAGTTTGTGTACCATAAGTGTTGTTGATGTCAAATTTTGTTGTATTTGTAAACATATAAAATATTTTTTAAAATTGATTAAGGAAATAGAATATGTAAAATACTAAACACTGGGGCATACGAAGTTACATAAGTTGTGTTATGTTGTACCTATATAGAAAAGTAAAAAAGTAAAAAAATATTTAAAACAAAACAATTGAATCTGGGCAACGCCGGTGGTAATTCAGCTAGTTTAACTATATAACTTCTGAAATTTTCAAATATTATGTTTACAAATTTAAAAAGAATCTCTAAAACTTTGGTGGGCCAAACAAATTATTAGATATATTATAATAATTAATTAATAATGGCGGTATACTTTAGAGCAGCGGTCCTCACTAGGATTTTAGAAAGGGCCAAATAATAATTTTGAAAATTACTTGCGGGCCGCATACATTTTTAATGGTGCTGATTAAAAAATAAAAATGTATAAATTATATATTAATTAATAGTTTAGTAATTTATAATTAAAATGTTACAAAAAATTCATAGTTCATAAAAATTATTAAATTTATTAGAATAGTATTAGTGTATTTATAATA
>JAIPRL010000359.1:139742-151372 GCA_025469235.1 Pemphigus obesinymphae
GAAAATGGTTTCATGCGTTTGGCTAACAAATGTGTTACTTCGTAAGATGCTTTTGTTGCAAGTTTATTTTTATTAGTAAACCGTAACATAGATTGTTTTTCAGAAAAAATTCCTTTTTTTAATTCAATTAATTTTTCTTCTCTTTCTTTAGATTGGAGGGGTTAAGTTTTAGAAAATTCAGTGTGTTGAGTTGTGTAGTGACGATTAATATTATAACGTTTTGGAATATTTATGGTTTTACGACAAATTAAACAGAAAGCATCGTGTTTTTTTACCAGAAATACAGAAAAATTCCATTTCCCAACTGTCTTAAAATATTCTGTGTTCTTCTTCTATTTTACGTTTTGCCATCATAGACGATTAGAAATTAACAGCTTAATCACAGAAAACAAATGAACAATAAAGACGAACAGTTCGTACAAGACTATGCGGCAACACTACGCCGTGTGGTGGAAATAAATAATCAATATGGGTTAAATAATAATCTTTAAATACGTGTCGTACCTACAGACATCTGTCAAACCGGTGTGATTCAATAAAATTACAAATTAGAAAAGATAAAATAAGCAAGAATAATAAAGATAAGATAAATAAAAGTTATTGTATATAACATTACACTGAAACCAAAAGATACGTAATTTATTATATTTACACTATTTAGTTTTGAATTTTAGAATGTACAATTTAGTTTTAGTGCGGGCCGCACAAATTTGTTAAAGGGCCGCGTAATGGGTACCGCTGCTTTAGAGAATGTAATTTTGATTTTAAATAGTCACGATGATTTTCAATGATGTTGAAACTGGTTTTTACGAAAAAAATTGTAACTGCGTTTTTGAAAAATATAAAACCGCTTTTAAAACCAAAACTGTTTTTGCAGAAAAATCTAAATCGAAATAATTTTTTAGATAAAAAATTATTTAAAATTTAATTACATATTATAAAATTAGTAGAGAATAAAATTTTAGAGAATGCATATTTTAAAATTTGAATTAGTATTCAAGCATCTTAAAAATACGATAAACAAACATAATGGATAATGATATCATCTAGTATCGTGCTCTACATAATTGTTCTTTGAAATATTAATTTTATTAAAATGTATGGTTATTAAAAACACTTTAAAAACTCATAAACTATGTAAGTACATATCAAAAGTCAGCTACATAGGGTATTAGGTTTAATATTATGTATTAGTTATCAATGTTCTCTATAAATTATTTATTTTCTATAATATTTTTAAGTTTATGAATATAAGATATTCGAAAAAAATACTTAGACATTTTCAATAAAATTTTACGAATACCTTCATAAAAAATACAGAAATATCATACGATTATAGTTATCTGGGACCACAAATAATTTACTTTTAAATTTTATTTTAACATTTTTAAATTGTTAAATTTGAATTTTTCTTTTAAAAAAAAAAAATTAAAGTTTCCTTTATTAGAATCTCTAAACTGGATCTTTTTTATATATATATATATATTATGTGTATTGATTAATACTATTTTCCAGACAAAAAAAAGTTGTTTCTATTACATTCTTAGAAATGATAATAATGCATTTAATTATTAATAATATAATTTTTGTTCTAGTGTTATAAACCTAATATAACATTTTTAAAGTTAATTTTACTATACTTGCTGCATGTTAAGAGTGTAACCCGTTTTTCGGACAAAAACTCGTCCGCCAGACACAGGATTGAATTATATAGTGTTATCCAAAATAACGCAGCTTACCATATACGTGTATAATAATAGTCAATGCATATTGTTTGTGCTCTGTTTGCCAATATAGCACTGTTCAGTTATGGTAAGTTTGCAGAGTAGAAAATGGTCGTTGCCTGTGCTACAGGTTTCACTCTTAAAGTACGGCGAGTATAGTAAACATTTTTCTAAAACATTATTATTATTACTTATTTACTTTCTAGAAATGCTTTAAGAACATTTTGTAATCTTTTTGCTGTATAAAGTATTATAGCATGATGCATAATATTTTATTAAAATTTATATTAATATATTTAAATATTTCTTAACTTTGTATTCAATAAATTCAGTAGTTAAAATTATTCGATAGGTGGAATAAAAATAGTTTGTCACTGGAAAAACTATTCAATATAGTGTATAAAATATTTAATAGTGACCACACCACTTATATTTCAAAACATTTAATCATAATAATAGAAATAGTGTGATGAATTTGTTGTTGGGTAAAACATGACAAAAATGATATGAACCCATAAATCGTTTATTTTTTACTTTTTTTTATTTGATACTATACTATACATTATTTATTATATTATAAAATTATTTATTTTCCAAAATAATAAGTCCCGGGTATTTATTTACCCATGCGAGTTGATGGGCTAAATGTTTTAAAATTAACATTATTTTATGGCGTGGAAACACTAATTGAAAACAATCAATATCCTTATACAGAGCAATGCAATTTGAATTTTTTTTTTTATTGTAGTATATATGAAATTATTTTTTTATTATTTTGCAAGCCTACAAATACCTAGATGAGTTTGAAGCGTTGTTGTACGCCTTTGGCATCCAAGCTGAAAGTTTACAATTCCCTAAAATATACAATAAATGTTATAGAATACTAAAATCCAACTTATATTTCCTATTACAATTTTAGTAAGTAGTGTGAAATATAGTTTGGAATTGACAGTGAACATATTGAATATCAAATTTATCTAGAGAATTAATTGTATTGTAACACCCATATATATATTTTATATTTTGAATAAATTATGGTATAATTTTATTAGAATATCTATTCCCTGGATAATTAATACATGACATTATAAAATCGGCCCTTAGAATTTACATTGTGGCGTTAAGGTTAAATTTATAGATGAAACATCTATTATTAAATTTTTAGGAAAGAATATTTCCGATGGTATTTTTTTTTTTTTTTTTTATATATATATAAAAGTATCTGACAAAGAAGTTACAGTAGTTAAAATAAAATTTTTTTTTAAAAAAAGTATGAAAATTACTTCAAATTGTGTAATAGGTATTCTTTAAATTTAAACCTAAACCCCACACTTCAAATTCTAGGTAGCATTGTTTTTCTTATATTGCTTGTTGGACAGTAAACAGATATGACACTCTTCGTGAATATATGCTTCTGCAATATACTGAATGGTCCCATTTAAAACCATAACGTTTTTACCAGTACTATGTTACGATAACCAACCTTGTACCTAATATGTGTTACCTGTCTCAACTGTATCAGTATGTCCACACCTTTAAGTATCTATTTTAAAGGTAATTGAAAAATCAGGCCAGATATTAATAAATTATGTATGTTTTAAAATACATTTAAGTATTTGTGATTTGTATTATGTTTTGTTTATTATTTTGAAATTAATTATGGGGATAAATTATTTCATATTAAATAAAAATATACTGTAGGTATACTATTTATTAGTGTTTAACTATGGTTTCTTATAATATAATTATTTTGGTATATTGTATTTTACTAAATATATTAATTGAACATTTTATATATAAATATTAGTTATCCATAAATAACGAGTAATTATTCAATACAATAGAATCCCAATAGAAATAACTAATTTCATGTTTCGAGGATAATAATTATTTTTTCAATTAAATTCAGTTTTGAATTTATATTATTATTATTATTATTATAATTTTTTTTTTATCATCCTTTTTCTATTATTTTTATTTTATTTTGCGCTAGAATCTGTATCTAGTATGGACGCGCAAGCACCGAAGTCAAAAAGCAGTCAAAAACGAAGGAATCGCGCCATAGCTGCTGCTCAAGGTGAATTTTCAATCAATTCAAAACCTACTGGTAGTAATAGTGACAATGTTAATGAATGTAAGTAAATAAAAGCTTGTTGATATAAAAAGCACGGGTAGATGAGTTTTGCATTGCAAAGATTATAAAAATATATAATATATATATATATATGTATATATATTCTTCTGAAACACCCAATGATCATATTAAAAAAGAGTAACCATCATATTAAATTTGTCATTATAGTTTTACTGAATATATTTGTTTTTTTTTATATTTTTTTTTTTTATTTGTAATGTGTAGTCATTTGGTTGTAGTATAGTTTGCATGTTTTTAATTAGTGTATTGATGTATACATAAATTGTGTTTTATAGAATTATCTAGAAAATAAACGTATGAACAAAAGCACATATTGTAATCATAGTTCAATAGATATTAACTTGCTTATAGATATATAAATATTTGCAAGTATATAAAAAAAATGATCACTAACATATAGCTAAATTAACAACAGCCGTTACTTTAGACTATTATAGTGGATTATAAACATATTTTTAAATATTAATTGAATACTGATTATTTAGGGGATTATGATTTCAAAGAAAATAATAGTGAAGCGACCAACACATCTCAGTCTAATACTACCAACAATGGAAATGCAAATAATGGTAACGCAAACAACGGAAACAACAAACCTGCCAAATCTCAAAGATCTAAAGGTCAACAGAACAAGTCTCCTGCTAAGAACAAGTCGAACAGTACAGCACCAGCTGCTAATGGACAACAAGTTATAGTAAATGGCTCGTCCTCTGCACCTGATGCAGATTCTGCATAAAGTTTTAAAACCCCCCCATTATTATAACATCTTAAAGAAACATTGAGTTATTTGTTTCTAAAATATAAATTCTTGTGGAATTAAGAATCCAGACCACAAATATTTCATTTGAAATATTTAAAACAAAATGTAATTAACAACAAATAGTGTCTTTTAAAAAGCGTGGGAAAAAATGTAATTGTATTAGAATTCTTTTCTGCACTTCTAGATATTTTTATTTTTTCAATATAGTCATGTTTATTACAAAAAAGATTTTTAAAATTTACTTTCTTGAATTTGTGACTTTAAAAAATGATATAATACAACAACATATTAGGTTTTTTTTTTCGGAAGACCTCGTATTGAGTTGTGTAAGAAAAAAAAAATAGAAATAAAATTACCATATTTGTCACCGAGTAAATGGGCTTAACAGATTATTTTCTAACAGTAAAATTAAAAAAAAAAAAAAAACTATTTATACATATTTTTTCTATTAACAGTGTGTTCTATTTTATTTTGTTTGTTTGAAATTTTAATTTCAAATAAGGAATTTTCCCAAAAATGATTTTGTTAAATATATTCACTATTATGTCTTTATTATTTATTCGTAGACATTTTATAATACAATTTTCTTATAACATTAATAAAAAAATTAAAATTAAAAATATATGATAATATTATTTTGCAAAAAAATGTTATTTATTGATAATTATTATGCATTATGATTATAACAATAATAATTATTAATTAATAATGAATTTATTTATACTTAAAACGAAAATATAGTAAATTAGTAATATTACATGGCAGCATAGTTTAATGTCAAATATGTGTACGCAAAAAAAAAAAATAATAAACAAATAAAATCAACTATAAAACACATAGTTTCAATCCATTTGTTCACTTGTATTATGCATTTATTTGCATATAATTGCATTAATTTTGCGTACACTATTAAACAAATCCAATATATTTGGTTTTGTTTATTACTTTAGGTATTTATTTATTATTTTTTTAAACTAATATTAGTAGTTCTATAATGATTTTATTAATAATTTTTTAAATGTATGAATTAATACATAAATAAGGTGTGCAGTTTAAATAAAATTGGTCATTAGGCTATAATTTATTCAATTGTAGCACGCAATTGACATGTCTGTACTAAATATTTTGTCAAAGTTGTAAGAGGGACAAACATTTTATTGTGTCTAATATGTAAAACTTATCTGCGAGTAGAAGATCACTCATTATGTCTTTAATGTCTAATTATTATGTCTCACTAAGTGAATGATCGAGTAATTCTGGCACATTTTTTTAGTGGAATAGTGCTGTGGTTGTTCCAGCATTATTGTATTGTGACTTTTTCATCGATGTATACATATATATATATATATTTATACATATAATACGATCATTAAAAATTATACATGCCTGTTTCTTATATATTATGTTTATGTATGTACATGTATTCATATACATATGAATGTAAAATTATATAAGATATAAAGGTACTATACATCCTCATAATAATATATACTATTAGTTATAGTATAATCTAATGAAATAATTATTATAATTTTTTTTTTTTTTTTTGCATAATAAATTGTACATTTTTAAAATAATGTATACAACTTTTTTTAATTGTAGTAGTTTTATTACCTTGTTATTTTTTGAAATTTTTTCTATTTGGATATAATGTGAAAACAATTAATCACTGTGGCGGCGAATGGTAAATTGTACAGTTTATGAACGAATATATAGGACGGACTGTACATGAACTCTTGGAGCAACTGGATCTGTTATTTCAGTTGATTACGGATAATATTATAAGCAAGCAATTATATGGATCTAGCACCAACTGTATCCATTCAGTTCAGTTCCCTAATTTTCCATCTACATCAGCTCAGTCTATCGTGTCTTTACTAGCAAAGATTGATGACTGATGACTAAACAAAATTTAATATACACTCACGTACCTCAACGTGATAGTGATAACTATTCGCTGATGGAACACTACTCCTTTAAGCCATTCTAACGCCATCTAATAATAAATCTTTAGTTTTGATCACAATGAAAATCTTCAATCTTCTCCAACCTGTGATTTCGGTATTATCAGAATGGGATGTTACTTAATGACGTAACATCAATTTTTAATTTTTTAACTTTAGTGAAAGTACCTAGATTTTATTAATTTTATTATGCAATTATAATCTGTGCAATGAGAATTAAGCCCACCAACTACTATTTATGTGAGAAATTCTTGAAAAAAACTTACAATATGATTATGTTGTGTGCATGCGCTATATGATGTTATGACCGAATATTATTGTACACCATAACTTGCGAGTAGTGTATACAGAGGCGTCCCGATAGGTGGTCTTGGGAGGGGTGGCATGTCGCCTTCACAACTAAAACATACCAGTCGTTGAAAAAGGTAATGAAATAAAAAACAAATTATTCAGAACAAAATTATCTAGCACCTTAAGAAGCTAATTTATGACATTATGTACATTTTTAAATGTTTTACGAGTTATTAAAAAATTAATTTTTTGATTTTTTAAATAAATATTAAAAAAAAAAAATCAACATCGAAAAAACGTCACCTGAGAATGTAAAGGTTCTATGTAAAAATAAAGAATTGTATAAACATTTTGCACAATATTATTCTATATTATGATCAATAATATTATTGGATTAAAAAAATAGACACAGAAGAAATATAAAAATTGTTGAGTATATGTAAAAAATTATTTTTCAAAAAGATCGATTTAGAACCTTTTAATTCTCAGGTTACGAAAAAGCTATATTATAGGTAGTTATAATTTGTTTTTTTATTTCGTATGATTTACCGGACCGACTAATACAGATGATAATAGCAGAAAAAAAAAAAAGAGTAACTTTTTTAAATTATTCGAATTTATTAGAAGTAGGTATATTCAGTGGGAAAATAACCATTATTATAATTTAATATAGTTATACTGAAAAAGTATTGAAATCTATGCAAAATAATATATATCGATCGTATAGAGGAATCGAAAAAGGTGTATAAGTTCATCCTCGGTTTTAATATACTGAGGTGAGGCACCAATCTACTGTCTGTAAAGGTACGCAGTCCGAATTTTTTCATATGGGAGACCAAAATATTTCCTTTTACTTTTCATCCTTTTTTTCCCCCATACTTGTCTATATATAAAAATATTGAGTTTTTTAATTTGTAGGTACCTAAAAGTTTTATTTTTATAAATAGATATATTTATCTTGAAATTAAATTATTTTAACTTGGTATAAAGAATTTTTTTTTTGCAATAGACGCCGATTTTTATTATTTGTTGCAAATCAATAGGTAACATATTGCATAAATCCAAGTATGATTTTGAAATTGTTTTTAGAGAATACCTAATGCCAAATATAGAGTAGGTGCAATGGGGGACATTGGACGAAGAATTTAAGGTTATAAAGTCTTACAAATATATAATAATTAATAATATAGTAATATCTCTAATTGGTCGGAAATTCAGAAAAAAAAAAATGGTTGAAAATTTGATCATATCAGTAATGTAGTTAGGTGTATTGTGATATATGCAAATTTCAAGTATTTAGGATCATTATTTTCGAAATGACGAATAAATAACTAAATAATTAATATATAATAGCGCTAATTATTTTTCCAGTTTTCCCACCATTTTTTGTTGTTTTTTCTTTCGTGTTAAAAATCTATTGAAAAAATGAAAAATTACCTTTAAGTACTAAATATATCGATAAATATTAGTGGACATTTTTTTTTTGGAAAATGTGTACCTATACCTAAATATAAAATATTTGAATGGTTTGCTGGTCCAAAAATTGTTTCCTCTTGAAAAAAGGAAACTTCACGTTTTTTTTACTAGAGAAGTATATTATTTTTTCTCAAAATAATATTTACATTTTATTTTAATAATTTTAAAAAACTTAAAAGTTATAATGTTTAATTTTGATCTATGATGTAAGTATTTTGTTGAATAATTTGGTATTTTATGTTATCCAAGTACAATACAGCATACCTACACTATTCATATACCTATTATAGTATTACACAAAATATTTATCTAATTCATGGCTAAAAAACATTAAAGGGGGGGCCAACTTGTATCCACTGACTTCAGAGTAGGTACTCGCTTAATGGTTCACTCCAGGCTATTTGCCGTCGACTATTTGGTTAGTTCATATAGTCTGATATAGTACAATATAGTCCGGAACCATCTCTTTATGGCACGTATAGGTATAATAGTAAAATTTAATATATACATAAGCGCAACTAGGAAGGGTCTTTGGGGGCTTAACCCATCAAAAATAAAATTGTTTTTTTTTTTTTATAATTGATATTATAAAATAAATGAGTTTTTTTTTTTTGTGTTACGTTTTTTGGGGAAGTAAAGTTGACGACTTTTTTATTTTTACTCATTTAGGTTTTTTATTATTATTATGGGTAATGTCCCCCTCCAAGATTTTAGAGCTAGTTGCACCATTTATTATATATTATAATATTTATAAAAAATATATTTCAAACATATTGCTATAAATAAGAGTGGACAAAAGTGTTTTGCTAAAATTTTTCTTGGTTATGGCTTATGATGGTTATATCAGGATATATTATTATATAGACATTGTATGATTCAAACAGCAATGTGAAGTTAGCACCTCGACTTTAAAATTGTCCAAAAATCATTTTTGTAATCGTTTGGTGGTCATCAGTCGACTCTTGACGTTTGGTGGTCAAAATTGTAGAAGTTATAGGGTTTTCAAAGTTGGGGTGCTGACTTCACATTCGCGATTCAAACGGTTATAATATTAAATAATATTTTTATAAATGATCGATATAATAGAAATAAATATAACAGGTATATTATAAATATAAAATAGCAAATCTTGCAAACTCGTGATGGTATCGATCGGCAGACAGATAGGTAGACAATTTTCAACTATTGTACACGATTGAAACAAATATATATATCTGCGATTTCAGTAAAAATATAGATTAATTTAATAATAATACACATGCAAATTGTGTATACCGCCAATTAAATGTTTATTGATTTAACAATTTTAACAAAATCTTTTACCACAATGTCTTGGGTAAAATTGTCTGAGAATACAAATGTGTTTGAATTGACAAATATTTTGTATTTCTTTCTTTCTTCTTCTTCTTCTCCGCAGACAAACGCCCATTTGTTGATAAAAATACCTTGTAAATTTAAACGGAATATTTTTTTTCAATTTAATAACAATATGATGGGTATTTTATTATATTATTAATAAAATCTGTATTATTTTTATTAAATTATAATAGGTACTTATATATATTTTGTGAAATTTACAAAATGAATTTGTTATTGTAAACACATTGTTTATTAATTTAACAATATATATATATATATACACATTAAAATAATAAAAATCGTAATATTTTAACAAATATTTGATTATTGCATATCGTTAATCCTACCAATGATATTTGCAGGTTCAGTATATAGGTATATATATACTGCAAGGCTGGGCAAGTTAACGATATTTTTTAACTCGATAAGTTAATTGAAAATAATATAAGCCAAGTTAAGTTAAAAGTTACTCGTATATTTTTTTATTAACTTTTAAAGTTAAAAGTTAACTTTGGAAAAAAAAAAGTAACTTAACTTAGTTAAAAGTTAAAATTTCCTAATTATATAGGAAAAAAAATCGATATACCTACCTAATATTATATCGTAAAAAGGTAAAAAAGGAGGGTTATTCTTTACGCTTAAAAAAACTACTCGGTACTTCTTCTGCCTGAAAATGTGTATATATGTTAAAATAAAAATACAACACGTTATTTCAAATAAGAAATCAGAAAATAACTTTTAACTGCCAAGATACAGCTACATTATTGTTTGATTCACGCTAATGTGGTGTAAAATAAGCAGTATCTATACTAGGTACTTCAATATATTTTCTATACTGGATGGACATAAATAATACTAGCCTCCATATTATGTAGTTAAAAAGACCCGACTCAGCCCTGCAATATTCGTGAACGGCCAACGTCGCGGCGTGTGCGCGTGACTTGCGGGTAGGTACATCGATTATTAACAAACATGCTATTCTAGGTAGGTATACCTATTGAAATTCCGTAAAAGTACCAAAAAAAGTAAAATCCCGTTCAAAAATTTTCACTGTTCTTCGAGCAAAATTTAACTTAATTTAGATATTTTTGTATAAAGTTGAAGTTAACACGTTAATTTTAATAAAAAAAAAAAAGTAACTTATTAAGTTAAAAGTTCATCTGAAAAAAAAAGTAACGCGTTATAAGTAACTTAACTTTTTAACTTGATTTTAACTTTTAACTCGTTAATGCCCAGCCTTGTATATATATATATATATGTTGTATGTAGTGATGGGCAAATTCGGTCTTGGTCTTGCAGTCTTGGTCTTGGTCTTGCAAAAATGCAAGACCAAGACCAAGATTTTATTATTTCATAGCAAGAGTGAAATAAAAATTTATGCAAGACCAAGACTTGACTGCAAGACTCTTGCAAGTCTTGCTTTTAAATAAAATAAAAATTAATGAATTAAATACGTTATTTATTGCATTTTTGTTCTTGGTATAGGTACATTATTTAAAATTCCACAACAAATCTACAGATTTTTCTCGTAACGCAATCATCAATATCCTAATTGTAATATTTTTGGAAATGATTGATTAGGTATCGTTTATCGAATATATGGGTAAACGCAGATATTCTACTATTTCTTGAAAGTTTGGTGTTATCGAAAACAGTCGAATTACACTGCAGGTATACCTATAACTAATTATTTTTTGTGAACGGAAGGGGGAAATCACCCCAATCGCTCAATGTATCCCCCTTTGTGTATACATATAAATAAATTATTTATTCTTATTTATAACTTTGGTAAAAAAAAAAAAATCAAGACTGCAAGAATTTCGCAAGACCAAGAGACCAAGACTTGCCATGGTCTTGGTCTTGGTCTTGCTTTGTGCATCACTATAGTTGTATGTTGAGGT